>JBBPLU010000652.1:0-12844 GCA_038089935.1 Boletellus emodensis | reverse complement strand
TAGTTCTACGCAATCTACGCGCTAGTTCTGGTCCCTCCGCGAGTCCTTGAGAGGATAGCGAGACTTCCGACTTCGACATCGACGGTTACTTCAAGCATACGCTCCGGAACTTCGTGTATACGTAACAAGGCTTGTTCGACCAAGTAATGTTCAAGCAGACAATCATCGACGATATGTCCAATGCGATTGCAGCGGGAGCACACACGGGTAGGACAAAAACGAGGTCCATGTCCCCAATTTCTGCAGACCGAGCAGTGCATAGAGAAACAGCAGCAAGCGGGATGGCCAGGGGCGGGCTGACAACAAGAAGGGCAGTAGTAGTTGGGGCAGTCGTCACGATAGTGGCCCAGACGATGACAATGGTAGCAACGAGTGCTCACCATGGCAGGGATATGGATAAGAACTGGCTCAACGGTCTGTACATCGGAGGATAGGACTGTATGTCCATGGGAAATGCGGTGGATGGTGATATGCTCCCGGTTTCGTGCGATGGCTTTGTGGTCAAGACAGTATCCATCTGTGGAGTAGGCATGGGTGTCTGGAGGGGCGAGATGAGTGGGGAGAGGAGGAGAAGGAGAATGAAGGATAGGGAAAGAAGGGTTGGAAAGCCGAGGCATATTTTCTACTTCAGAAATATAATGGTCACGGGTGGACTGAGTCAGGGAGAAGAGGACGTTACGAAAGGTGGGATAGATGAGAGTGGGCGTGAGCTGTTCAACGAAAGTATAGAATCCATGAAGATAAAGAACAGTAAGGATACAATCGGGAACACGATTAATCAGGAGACAAAGGGGAAGACTGAAAGCCGCGGGAAGATCAGAAGGGGTGGCATGGAAATGGTATGTTTGGGCTTGAGAAATGTCAAAGTAAGTGCGTATAAGTTCTTGTGAAATCAAATCCTCCTTGTAGAGGGGGTCCAGCTCAATAGCGTGGATGAGGGCGGCGTCTGCGAGGATGGCGGCGTAGAGCGTATTGATGGACAATGCAGGAAGATAGGTAGGATAAACAGGATGTGACCGAAGAAAGGATAAAGTGGTAGTATGCGAAGACAAAGGCGATGAGATGGAAGGTGGGGTAAAAGACATTTTTTATGTAGTGAAAAATGGGATGAAGAGCGTTGAGTACAAGGGTGGCATAGATGAAGGGGACTGCCATTGTCTATTGTAAAGAATGAGTCTTTTTATAATTAGAAAGGATGGAACGTGCATAGCAGAGATTACTCTCCGGTTCCCACATATTTTCTGAGGCTGAGTAACCTTTCCATGCGGTCAGGTACTGATAACGGCCTGGGCGACCTTTGTGTGAGAGAATGCCATCTACTTCATATTCTTCTTTGCTGGCAATGATGTCAGGAGGTGGTGTGGGAAATGATGGGCCGTGGACGTCGGTACTGTGGAAAGAAGAAAGTAGTGTGGCGTGGAAGACATCATGAATCTTCTATGTCAGTGGGAGTCGGAGTCAGTAAGTGAGTGGAGATAGTACCTGGCTTATCTCAAATGGTCCAAGGCGTTTCGGAGCGAGCTTCCTAGACAGATATGGGATGCGGAGATTAGTGGCTTCCAGTCAAACCTGATCTCCCGGTTTCCATGGGGAGAAGCTCTGTATGACATGTGAAGACATAAGACAGCGGGATGAGTCATGGGCGGCGAGGGCTTCCTTTCTCGATTCCTCTAGGGTGGAAAGGTGGTCAGAGAGAGCGGGGATAAACGTCTTTCCAAGAGGGGGGTAAGTGCGGGGTTTATAGCCAAATATCAGGGAAAAGGGAGATGTTTTAGTGGACGAATGAGGGAAGGAGTTGTGGTGAAACTCAGTGGAGGTGATGTAGGAGGACCACATATGCAGTTGGTTGGTGCAGAAGATGCGGAGATATGTTTCAATCTCCTGGTTGACTCGTTCGGTTTGTCCGTCGGTCTGAGGGTGATATGCAGTGGAGAGATGGACATTGTAGTGGAGGAATCGTGCAAGTTCTCGTGCAAACGCGGAGGTGAACTGTGGACCACGATCTGAGATGATGGAGTTGTGAAGTCCAAACCTTTTGAATATGTGGTTGAAAAAGAGGAGGGCTACTCCTGCTGCATCAATGGTTTTGGTACAAGGAATGAGAATTACCCCCTTTGTAAGTCCGTGGTCAACCACGACCAACAGGCTATTGAAATTAGAGGATAGAGAAAGGTCAGTGATGAGGTCCATGGACAGCTGTTGGAAAGGACGGGATGTGGAGGAGGGAATGGGAGTGAGGGGGGGAACTGTGGGGTGGGTGTTGACCTTGGATTGCTAGCAAAGGGCGCAGCCAGTGACAAAGTTTTTGACGAAGATGCCAAGGCCTGGCCACCAGAAGTCGTGTTCGACAAGAGCTTTGGTGCGGAAAACACCCATGTGACCCATAGTGGGGGATTCATGAAGGGAGTGGAGGAGCGAGGAACGAGAGGCAGGGAGAACGTAGAGGTGATGACGATAGTATAAGCGGCCATTGTCAAACGACCAGTCTGCGAGGGAGGAGCGAGGGAATAATGGCGAACCATCCTGGAGACCTTGGAGAGCACAGATGACAAGGGGATTAGAGGGGGAGGACGAGTGGATGTCGTTGGCGAGGGTGAGGTCAAGAGTGGAGATGATCTGGGGTTCGGGGAGGATGGCGGAAGCGATGTTATCAGTAGAGATGTCAACGCGATCCTTGTGAGAGAGGGCATCGGCAGGGGCCATGCGAGTGCCCGGTGTGACCTGCCAAACCAGATCAAAGTCCTGGAGGAAAAGAGACCAACGCACCTGATGACGAGACAATTTCCGAGGGTCCTTGAGATACAAGAGGTTTTTATGATCTGTGAGGACGGTGACGGAGTGCACGGTTCCTTGGAGATAATGGCGCCATTCCTGTAGAGTGAGGATGACCGCGAGGAGCTCATGATCGTAAATGTCATAGTTGCGCTCTGTGGAGGAAAAGGTCTTTGAGAAGTAGGCGCAAGGATGAGCATCACTGTTGGTATCATCTTGAAGAAGTACAGTGCCAGCCGTGAGGAGGGAAGCATCTGTCATGATGGAGAACGGATGGGCGGTGTCAGGGAGGGCAAGGACGGGGGCAGAGGAAAACTGTTGTTTGAGCGTGTCAAACACTCGTTGTTGGAGGGGAGTCCAAAGCCAGGGCTTGTCTTTTCGGATGAGGAGGGTGAGTGGGGTGACAAGGTTGGAGAAACTAGGGATGAACTTGTGATAGAAGTTTGCAAACCCTAAGAAGGAGCAGATGCCTTTGACAGTGGTAGGGGGAACCCAATCGTCGATGGCTTTGAGCTTTGTGGGATCCATCTTGACACGTCCTTGTCCGATGACGAGGCTGAGGTATTCCATCTATGGAGTATCAAAAGAACATTTGGTGATTTTTAGAGACAAACTGTGTTCCCAAAGATGTAGGAGAACTCGTCTAGTGCGTGCATGGTGGAGTTTGATGTCGTCCTTAGTATGGATGCTGAGATCGTCCATGTAGATCTTCAACCATCATTCTGCGATCATATCCGCAAAGATGTGGTTCATGAAGGCTTGGAATGTCGAGGGGGTATTGTTGAAACCGAAAAACATGACCGTGGGTTTGAAAAGTCCAAGTGGCGTGATGAATGCCGCTTTCCATTGGTCCTCTTCTCACAATCAAACGTTATTGTATCCCCATCGTACGTCAAACTTTGAAAAGAGTGTGGACTCTTTCATGTCGTCGATAAGAGAGGGGATGAGGAGTAGAGGGTAGGCATTCTGGATGGTATGCAAGTTGAGGTACTGATAATCCTGGCAAGGGCGAAGGGTTCCGTCTTTCTTAGGAATGAAGAAAAACGGGGATGCTTGAGGGGATTTGGAGGGGACGATACAACCAGTTTTCAGGTTCTCTTCGACGAAGAGTTGGCAGGCTTCATATTCTGCAGGGTTAAGAGGATAGACCTTGGCGATTTTAGGGATGAACGAGGGTTTAAGGTCGATGGTGTGATCAAGGTGACGATGAGGGGGTAGGACAGTGAACATTTTCTCTGAAAAGACATCAGAGAATTCCTTGCACCATTCAGGAATTTCGGTGGTCTTAGGTTGTTCCTTTTGTGTGAGTTCCGTGGACAGGGTGAGTTTGCCAAGATGTTCTGGAAAGAGGTCCATATACTCCTTCTAGGGCAGACTCTCACAAAGAGGTACCACAGCTTCCTGGATAGTAAGAGTATTGGCAGACCAGTTGATAACAGGATTATTTTTCTTTAGCCATGTCATTCCCAGAATGACATGGGGAGAACCGAGGGATGTGATGAGGAAGGTAACCTTATTGAAGAACTGAGAGAAGACCACATTGGCTGTGATGGAGTATTTGATGGTCCCTTGGTGGTTGGGGGTACCATCAACGTTGTAAGCAGTGAGTGGTTGGGGAAGGCGGCATATGGCGGAATGAAGATGAGGGACGAGAGATGAGTTGATGAAGTTATTGGTGGCACCACAATCTATGCGAGCGGTGGTAGCAACAGTTTGAGATTCCGTGTGTAGGTGAATGGGGAGACGCATGGTTCGTTCATTTGAGAGTCCTACTATTACAGCGGAGATATCTAGGGATGGGGAAGGAGACGTTGCTACTTCTTCCCTTAATGAAAACCCGAGGGAGACTCATCTTTCGGAGTTTCTTCAAAACAAAGTTTTAGTGTCTGAAGTACTTCTCTTTCATCCTTTCTGGAGGCGCAAAGACTTTGTACGTAGGTATCAAGGGCGGAGGGTGGTGGGGTGATTATGGTTGGGGTCGGTATGACAGGAGTGGTGGATGTTTGTTGGATCCGTTGCAGGTTTCAGAACGGATTGTGAGAGGAAGTGGATGGAGTAGTTCGACTGGTGGAGAATGTGTTACATTGTTGTGCATTATGCCCTTTCTTTCTGCATCGAAGGCATAGTCCTTCGCGGAAGCATCAAGCTCATTCTGCAGGGGTGAGCTTAGAGACGTGAACTGCGTCAACATCCATGGCATTGGGGTCTCAAGTGGGGGTATGGGTGGAGAATGATGAGGGGGTCCAATGTCCCTTTCGAAGGGCAGAAATACGAGCTTTCTGAGCATGGAAGGTCTTGGCCTTCTCAATCCAGTCATGGATCGTGGTGGGAACGGTGGTCATAGAAAGGATCATGATAGCGAGTTGTTGATCCAGTCTGAGAGAGAACTGATTGATGAGCGTGGTTTCATCAGAGATACCTGCTTTGGCAGCGAGGTTCTGGAAGTCTATGATATATTTCTGGAAGCTGTTGTCCTGCTCGCTGTCTTTCCCTTTGAAGGATTTCTGGACGAGTTTGGAGAGGTCAAGGCGGGCAGTAGCTTTGGTGTCAAAGAGGTAGAACGTGGACTCGAAGTTCTCGACGAACTTCTTGAAGGTTTTGTTGACGTTAGCAACAGCAGTGTTGGCCATGCGATCATACCACATCTCGGAGAAGGAGACTCCTCATCCCTTGCTCATTTTATTGAGTGTGGTCATGATTTTGTTCTGGTCTATAGCGTAAAGTATGGCGTTGATAGCGAAGTAAGCCTTCATGGCTTTGATCTAGCGAGTGGCATCCGATGGTTCACCTGAGAAATCAGCGGGAAGGGCAGCTTTGAGTTCCGACATGATGACGGGGGCTAGGGCTGGTGGAGCTGGGGCTAGGGCTGGGGCTGGGGGTGGTGCTGGGGTGAGATGACGACGAGGGGAGCTAGGTGGTTCCTCAGCGTAGTGTTGCTGGGAAGAAAAGATTCTACAACGATGGTGCTGGGGGATCAAGGCTGGGAGGATAGCGACGAAATGATGGGACTGTGAGGCTGGGGTTTCCTCGTCAGAGGACTCTGGGACTTGGATGCAACAAGATGTTGTGGCTGGGTAGGTCCTGCTCTGTGATAGGAGGGACAGTGGTTATTCTCGTTCTTTGTTACGCGGATGCATACCTCGAGTGTGCTAAGACTGACCTAAAGGCAGGACGCTCATGAAGAGGTACAACTCAGCCTAAAGGGAGACTATATGTTCCTTGGTAGGAACAGACTAAGATCACGATCAGAGGATCCGACTGAGGACTCAAGAGTACGCTTGATTGCGTAGAACGAGAATGAGAATACAAGGTGTAATACTATGGCTTAAATAAGAGAAGAGAATGCGCACGGACCAAGAGGCCGCGTAAGCAAAGAACACCGTAGTAGGAGATGGAACAAACGACACGCAATCAGAGAAGAACATAGAATGCGATGGAAACGGAATGAGTAATCAGTATGACTATGAAGAGAGGAGCGGAGGGAGATGATCAAGGTAACAGACATGTACTCTTGGATCATTCACAATCAAGAGGAAAGCTTCATAAGAAAAGTAAATGGATGAAGAAGACGTAAAGCGACGAGGACAACATAGGAGGAAAAGGAGGACATGAGAGTAAAGGGATAAAATTGTAACAAATACTGTAGAGTATTCAGCAGATCATTCTTCAAAATCTGAAGGTAAAGGTCTGCATCTATTCTACTATCAATCTTAGCAGCATAGCCAACTCCCTACCAAGTCATACACCTCCATACCATCACAGAACCTCTTTTAAATTTGACAGTACCTTGCACTAGCCTGTCATTGAGGCCCTTACCTGGCTTTTTCCATATCTATTTCCTCTTATCTGACCCTAGATGATTGATTTTGGTCTCATCAGACCATATGACCTTCTTCTAGTCCTCTATGGTCCAATCCTTGTGAGCAATAGCAAAGTTCAAGCAAGTTTTGCAATGCTTAGCAGAAAGTAGAGGGTGTTTAGACTTGACTACTGCCTTCATCCCAGACTTTTTCAAATGATGACAAACAGTGTTTGGATGAAGAGGTTGATCAATGACAGCAGAGAGTGTTTTGGTCACCTGGACAGCATTTTCTGCCTTGTGAGATGAGATAAGGTGAATAGCATACTGGATATTGATAGGAGAAAGCTTGGCTGGACGACCTCCAACAGACTTTTGGAGGTCAGAGTGCTTCTTGGAACAAAGTCTGGAAATAGTAGCAGTGCTGGCACCAGTATTGGATGCAATAGAGCAAAGAGAATGGCCAGAATCAAGCTGAGAGAGAATGATATTCTCTTGAGTGGCAGAGAGAGATCGCATGATGATAATGGGAAAGAATAAAGAGATGTGGGAATGTTTTAAGACTCAGACAATATGTTTATATGTATATCTGTATTTGTAGCACCAAACAATAGAAAATAACCTATTGTATGGTAGAGATCCAGTATCTCACAATGAAAGTCCAAAAATTGTTACAATGGTGTTCCTGTTTTAACACTATCATATCTTTGCAACCCCTGGGCCAAATCACATGATCCAGGGACCGATTTGTAACCAAGGGTTTGTACTTTGTTTGGTCTTACCAAAACGAAGTTATGTTCCCATGGATGAGAGTAGGGTGCTTCATGTCCCAGTTTGGGATTAGTTATTGTAACACTTTTTGGAGTCACTGTATTGGCTGGCTGTCTATACTCTGTGTGGTCTATATGAGTAAACAGTAATGTTATTGGATGTCTATAATGCATTTGCTGTTCATCAATAGTATATGATAAGTGGAATGCTTCTTGTCTTTGAACCATGTGGCACCCCATGAGGACCCCAAAACAGAACAAGAAGCAACAGTGCCCCAAAAATACTACATTCTGCTACTAACTCTCTCTACATAGATCTAATTGGCTGAGGACAGGATACCTCATCCTCTCTAGAAAAGCAGGCTCTCTATCTCACTCATCCATTTTCATCCTGGTCATCATGTAGCACACCAGAGCTACCTCATCCACCAGCACATCCAGGGACAATCTGGTCTATTTCTCTGTATCTACTGTCAATAATACAGTTGTTGAATTTATTATTTACTTAGCAATTATCTAGCAATTATCCTTATAGATATTCTGTTTCTCATGTTATCAAAAGGTCTAGACTCTTCTCCTTTTAGATGTCTCTTTATCTATTCTCTTTTAAGACATTTCCTTGTTTTGAGTCTAGATTATGACATCATTGACTATTTTTAGGTGAAACACTTCTTTTAATTCCTACTTCATCTTTCCTTCTTTCATACATGTTCTACATGTGTTTCAAGTTCAGTCTCAGCTTGAACCTTATACCAGACATGTATTTAAATTGAGGCCTCTCTTCCTCTAAAATAATGATCAAGGAGATGCCTCTCTTCTTTCACCCTTGACCATCACCACCATACTCCTTTAGTTTCACTGAGGGATATTTGATTGCAAGTTACTCTACCCTTCTAAGTAAGTCTTGTACTTATCACTCCCTTTGCTACCCCTTAGTCTGCACCCTTTGGAGTATATCTTCAAAAACAGTCTCAAGTTATGATTTTCTATACAAAAACAGCTACCTTCCAGTAGCTCAAACCCCCCCAACCTTGCCCCAGCTTGTACTCATGCTTTTTCAGCTCAGTACATTGGCAAAAATGTCATCAACTGGAGCCAATGACATCCAAGCAGTCACACTCATTCTTGAGTCTCTGGGTGCCACTGATATCACTCAGAGCCTTACTGACAAGTTCTCTGCCAAGATAGCACCCTATTTGACAACATTGGAACAAGTACTAGGCAACAAGAGTGCTCTCTCCTGCCAGTGACCCTCCACTCCTCCCTGGCCATGGATAAATAGCAACATATCTGTTATTTCCTGGCTGACCTCATCCACAAGGCCAACCACACACTGGAATGCCTGGATGGGATCCAAGGACCTCATCCACACAGCCAGAACCATCTAGAACATGTCCGACACCATGAGCCACTCTAAGTCACAGCACCCACCCCTGCCAGGGACCTCCCTGATCTCATAACTCTTGTTATACGAATGCATACCTCAAGTAGCTAGGACTGACCAAAGGGCAAGACACTTACAAAGAGATACAACTCAGCCCTTGGGAGAAGCTATACGTTTCTTGGTCGGAATGGACTAAGACCATGATCAGGAAGATCAGACTGGAGATGAAGGATGACTAGAGAGTTGGACTGAGGAGGACTCAAGGAATACACTTGTATTGTGTAGATCAAGAATGAGAATACATGTGTACAATGCTATGATTTAAATAGGGAAACAAATGTATATGGACCAAGGGGACATGCAAGCAAAGAATATTGTAGAATGTAAGAGAAATTAGACAAGTAAGTAAGCAATGATGATAGTCATTGCTGTGAGATGAAAAAAGGAAAAAGACTAAGAACTAAAGAAGATGAATGTGAATCCTGGGATTGCCTGTGATGAGCAAGAAGTATTTGTAAAAATGAAAATACCAACCAAAGATGGGTGAGCAATGAGGACAAAGTAAGGACAAGATAAAGACATGTGGATAGAGGGATAAAATCATAACAACTCTACAGAAGTCTGTCAATGACCTCAGACAGCAGCTCCCCCCTCTTATACAGTGAGGTACAAAACTGTTCCAATACCTAACCTTGATACAGTGTGCAAAGTGCACTGCAATCATTCGTGGGAATTTCGCTTAGCTATAGTGGGATCATAGATAGTATGTACTCTTAGCTATCTGTAGGCGCCTGGATCATGTGATTTGGTCCATGGATAGTGGAGATATGCATATTTTAAAACACCCACTACATTGGAACAGTTTTGCACCTTTTAGATATTAGAAGAATACTAGTACTTGGTATATCCTCCTTTGGCTTTAAGCACTGCCTGAATCCTCCTAGGCATGCTCTCAATTAATCCCTGACACACCTCAGCTGATATCTTCTCCCATTCTTCTTGAGTCCTTGTCCACAACTCCTCTATACCCTTTGGGAGGGTCTCATAATCTGCCAGCCTCCTCTTGAGATGAAGCCAGATATATTCTATGGGGTTGAGGTCAGGAGATTGTGCAGGCCATACCATGGTCCTAAATTCCTGCTCTCCTAGCCATTCCTTGACCTTCTTGCAAGTATACTTAGGGTCATTGTCTTGCTGAAAGATGATATCAGAAGGATTAAGACCATAGAACTCAAGGGAATTCCAGAGCTCATCCTTCAAAATTTGAAGGTAAAGGTCACCATCCATTCTGCCATCGATCTTGGCAGCATAGCCAATACCATCCCAAGTCATACAGCCCCACATCATCAAAGAATCCCCTCCAAACTTTAGAGTTCCCTCTACTAACCTGTCACTAAGCCCTTCTCCTGTCCTTTTCCATGCCCATTTGTGACCATTTGACTCAAGGCAATTGATTTTGGTTTCATCAGACCATACTACTTGCTTCCAGTCCTCTAGAGTCCAATCCTTATGAGCATATGCAAAGTCCAACTGAGTCTTGTGATGTTTGGCAGAAAGTAGAGGGCGTTTGGACTTGACTACAGCCTTCATGCCAACCTTTTTCAAGTGACGGTAGACTGTACAAGGATGAAGAGGCTGATTGGTGATGGTAGAGAGAGCTTTGGACACTTGGACAGCATTTTCTGCCTTATTACTTGAGATAAGATAAACAGTATGTTGAACATCAACAGAGGAAAGCTTTGATGGACGGCCTCCAATAGACTTTTGAAGGTCAGAACACTCCTTGGAATGAAGTCTAGAGATGGTAGCAATGCCAACACCTATGCTAGAGGCAATAGAGCAGATAGAATGGAAAGAATAGTATTCTTTTAAATAGCAGAGAGAGATTGCATGATGATAATGGTTGAAAGTCAAGAAGCATGGGAATGTTTTAAGACTCAGACATAATGTCTATATATATACCTTTGTTTATATCACTCAACAATAGCAACTATTTATTTATTTCATCAAGATCCTATCATCTACAAAGAAAGGTGCAAAACTGTTCCAATGTAGTAGATGTTTTAAAATATGCATATCTCCACTATCCATGGACCAAATCACATGATCCAGGCACATACAGATAGCTAAAATTACATACTATCTATAATCCCACTATAGCTAAGTGAAATTCCTACAAACGATTGCAGTGCGCTTGGAGCACTGTATCAAGGTTAGGTATTGGAATAGTTTTGCACCTCACTGTATGAATGTTACTGTCATTGGATCCAGAAAAAGGTGGTTGCCCACAGTGAGGCCAAATCAAGACAACTTGTCTTGAGCTGTGTGGCACAAGAGCTTGCAAACCTTTCAGAGAAAGACCTGATCAGGATCAATCATGCTCTAGAAACCCTTGACCAACCAGACTCAAACACTCCCATCACATACTGCAGCATCTGCATTGTCCACACCATGTAGGGCCAAACCTTGCACCTTGAGCTTAACAGCAAGGAAAGCACCCAGTGAATGTGTAACTATCAATGCAAACATGCCTTCTTCCAGCGCCTGAACCTTACTGTTGCATCTCTCCCTCAGCTTTTTAAGACCAGGATGGAGTTTGTTCCTGTGGCCTTTACTGCAGATGATACAAATGCCTGTAGATTGTTGGAAGTCACATCTGACCTTCCCCCCTCACCATCGCTCATACCATTTGGATGAAGAACCCTGCTCACCACAAGCCTGTCCAGAACTTCACCCATTTAATCTTCTTCTTCAACTCTCAAACAGTAGTAAACCAGGCAATCTGAGATAGTCTGCACATCAAGAGCACACAGGTTACTGTTTACTATACATATCCAGACCCTAAACAGTGCTATAAATACCAACACATCAACATCCATTTCACTAACAACTACCCTGCTGAACACAGCACTTGTAGTACTTGCAACACCACCAGCCATGCGACAAAGGCTTGTACCATTTTAGACCAAGTCCAGTTCTACTGTGTCAACTGTGACTGCCATGGACATGCATCCTAGGACAGGCTTTGCCCTGCATTCAATACAACCTGTAGAAAGATGCAGGCTGGCCACCCGGAAGCCTCTTGCAAGTTCTACCTGGATCACAACAACCCTACTACATGGCCAGATTCATCCAAACCACCATCCTCATCTCTAGGGCACAGCTTCCTGCCTGCACTGAGAGCTCTCACTTCCAGGCAGCAGCAACCCATCCAGGTTGCTCCCCCTCCTAGCACTAACATTTTGCATGATCAGGGATGGAAAACCATAGAGTAAGGATGCTGCAAATCCCCACAGCTCAAGGGACCCAAACCTGGCAGGGTATGCTCCCCACAGTTCTTACTATTGCCTGCAATCTCAGCTACACAACATTGTCTTGACGAGTACACTGTCCCACAACCTAACCATGGCTTTGTACCAGTACTATGGCCACATACTCCATCAGCAGCACCATCTTCCAATTCCTCTTTCTATTATTCCCCCAGTGGACTATCAGGCACTGATAACCTCTTTCTTCTTTAATCATATATTCAAAACCTCCCAATGATCAACACCATCCTGACAAGCACCATTTCTGCATTTGGCAATAGAATATGAACAAATCTAGCACTGCCTAGCAAGATTTCCACTTCAAAATGAACTATTGTATATTCATCCACCCATAGTGCAGTGAACGCAAACTGTATGCACTCCATTATCTTTGTTAATAAAGCCCTATTCAAAGACTATTGGTACATCCTGCCAATTGACCATCTAGACATCACAGCCATTGAACTTACAACTATGCATGGAGCTCTGTACATATACAATATATACAATGATGGTGATACCAACAACACCTTATTAGCAATAAAGAGGCAAACCAAGCAGCCAAGAAAACAGTAGTTGGCACAACTAGCCCCCTGCCTCTCTTCCAGGACAGCTGCATTGACCACAAGGACAGGTATGGCACCTCCTCTATTATGGCCACTTCCACTAAAGGATATTATTTCTCCTTTTTATTTTAACTTACAGTGGCTCAAATAAGTGTCCCAATGTTGGGGCATTTTGGAAAGATATGACATTTGCAAGTGAACCAAAACACATTAGCTCTAACTCTTGCAGGGCCATCAATAGCCCT
>JBBPLU010000651.1:0-12894 GCA_038089935.1 Boletellus emodensis | reverse complement strand
TGTAAGCACTGAGCGATGGGCAAGTCTGTTTGTTTGTGAGACTTACCCTCTCATCAGCGGCCGATGGCGAAGAAGCACGCCATCATAGGCATTGGTTCTGAGAGCATGGAGCACACAGGGCGTAAAATGAGGTCCAGAAGAACGTAGCTGGCCGCACTTTCAGCGCGGGCTTTGTCAGAGTTCCTAGTGTAAGATATATGAGGGAGGACTTGTATGCAGTCGGATTTTTCTTTGCACATGATGCGTCATCATCTCGTCGAAACAAACGGTTGGTAGCCGATTCGTTCATCCAGCGCCGCCGTTCTACAATCAGTCACGCAGGTGATGTGGCCCGTCACAGTAACAACAACAAAATCACGGCTGCAACGGCCTGGGGGGGAGCGTGGGTCCGCACATAGCTTCTCGATCCTGAGTTGACGAGGTGCAGCCCAAACTTGTGCAGCAGCAGGGGCGACGTGTGCGAGTCGCGTATAGAGACCAGGGCATGGTGCATCCGCAATATTGAGAACGTGCATCTTGGGAGCTAGGTCCTCCACTTCGTCGAGCTCCAACCACATAGGCATTTGGATCAGACGAATAAGCTCGTCCGAGCCAATCTGCATGGCATGCAACGCGCGTGGTCGTTTGTCTGCGGTGGGAGCAACAGCACGTTCCTTCAGAGCGCGAATCCGCATAGCAATCGGATCATTGAAATCGAAACCAGAAGCCACCATCGACAACACGGCGTCCAGCTTTCAGTATTTCTCCATAATCCGTCACGAGTGGTCAGGATGCTTCAGCCTGAGCCGCCTATTGATGGCCCAGCGAAGCATGGTGGGTAGCCCCATCCAGAAGTAATAATCACGTTCGCGGGCGAACATCATCTGGCCGAAACCATCGATAATACTGGAACAACCCTGCCTCCGTGGACACATCACCGGGGGTGGCAACAAGTCCGAGATCCTAGCGAGTGAACTTTAGCCCCTTTTCCGCGCCAGGACGGAGACCGAGGACTCCCTGAAGAGCTTGTAATCGTGGGTCTCGTACCCGGGGACCGTGACGAGGTCAGAGTCCCATAGCCATTTCGTGGCTCTGTCGACGCATTGTACGACCAAGCCTGCACTTTTCCGAGTCTGTCAGCGTGCAGAAATCGGCAAAGTGTTCAAAGTGTTCCAAAAATCTCAACAATTCGGACATCTCTCCACTGAAGGTTGGGGCTTCGGTTGACATTGGGGTGGGCGTGGCCAAGATGCCTCCAGCGCTCGAGGCATAGCAGGCAGTGGCAACGGTGACGTGACTGGGGTAATGTTGGAGTTGGTTGGGTGAGCGACGATCGGGGCCAGCCGGAAGGGATAGAGGGTACAGTTGAATTTCTCATGATGTATATAAAAACGACGTAGTATACAAGTCAACCGTAGTACGGGATAAGGTTGGCCACTCTTACTAGTATACGGATAGGCTCCAGAGTCATAACTCAGCGTACCACTCAATGCATAGTGACTCGTTCTAAGGATAAAGAGACGGGAGACAAGACGAGCGGGGCTGCTTTGTATGCTTTGATGTATCCATACAGCGGTAGAAATGAGAAATGAGTGCTAGACGAACCTAGCCTAACACTACACAAGAGTCAATTGGAAGCTTTATGTATGTAAATGGAATGATATTCGTCGTCACACGTTCTCCACACCGTCCTGGGATGATACCGGATATCCAGGATGGACTCCCCTCGGAGACAGGCATACTCTTAATCGCGATTACTGAATGGTGCACCGTGAGGGTTTGTCGTCCGACTGCTGTCTCTCGACAGCCAGCTGTTTTAGCAGTCGTTGGCTTTCCGTCGTTAGTTCTTCCACCCGCTGTCGTTGCATCTGTTCAACCCGATTCCGATAGTCTCCAGTCTCCAGCCTCCTCTTTTCTTCTTGTCTCCTGCGCGCTTCTTCCTCTTCTCGCATGCGTGCTTCTTGCCTCTCAGCCTCCGCAATCCGTTCTAACTTTCGTTGCCTTTCCGCCTTGCGGTCTTCCAACCATTGCACCCGTTCGACCAGCTCCTTTCTCTCTTCTTCCCGTCTCTGGCGTGCTTCCTCTTGTTGCCTTCGCTCCTCTCGCATGCGTGCTTCTTTCCTTCCAGCTTCCGCAATCTGCTCCAACTCTCGTTGCCATTCTGCCTCGCGGTCTTTCAACCACTGTTGTCGCGCCTGCTGAACCAACTCCTGCTGATGCCGCCTCGCCACCTCCTTTCTCTCTTCTTCCCGTCTCTGGCGTGCTTCCTCTTCCTCTTGTTGCCTTTGCTCCTCTCGCATGCGTGCTTCTTGCCTCTCAGCTTCCGCAATCCGTTCTAACTCTCGTCGCCTTTCTGCCTTGCGATCTTCCAACCGCTGTTGTTGCGCCCGTTTGACCAGCTCCTGATGGCGCCGCCTTGCCTCCGCCTCCTTTCTCTCATCCTCTTCTTGTCTCTTGCGTGCTTCCTCTTCCTCTAGTTGCCTTTGCTCCTCTCGCATACGTGCTTCTTGCCTCTCAGCTTCCGCAATCCGTTCTAACTCTCGTTGCCTTTCTGCCTTGCGGTCTTCCAACCATTGTCGTTGCGCCCGTTCGACCAGGTCCTGATGGCGCCGCTTTACCTCCGCCTCTTTTCTCTCATCCTCTTCTTGTCTCTTACGTGCTTCCTCTTCCCTTTCTCTTTGCTCAGCAGCCGCCCTCTCGGCTAGCAGCCTGGCCTCCATTTCAGCCATGCGACGACGATGCTCTGCCGCCTCCTCCTCGCGCTTTCTCTGTGCCTCGAGTTGCTGCCGCGCAATCTCCTCAAGACGCTTGGCCTCCTTGAGACATGCCGGACAATCAGTCGGCCGCTCGACGTGACACTCCCAGGTGACCTTGTGACGTCCCTCGTCGCACAGGGCGCTCAGCTTGTGCCTGCACTGCGAGGTGTCGTGCGGATCGTTCAACCCAGACGACCGGTCAGGATGACATTTCAACGAGCACACGTGTCCACAGGCGAGCGCGAATCCACTGTGCATCGTGTGAGAAAAAAAAAAAGAACACGACCCAGGCATGAGCGTTCGGCGTCGACGTCATGGCGAATGAAGCCAGTGCTCATAAAACAACTCGACTCACCACGGTTGCGTACATCCGCCGTCCGGGCAATGATTGTCGAAATCGCTCGCTCGCTTGAGCAAGATAGCGCGCGCGGGGTGCCTCTCGCACCTCACCGGGAACCCTTCAAAGACATGCTGGCCCTTGTTGAGCAGGTCAAAGAACCGCTTCCAGAGGGCGCCCCCTTTTCTGGAATGCAAGAACGTGCGTGAGTTGCCGATCAGGACGAGCCCGTCTCGGGCACGCGAGAGGAGGACGTTGAGTCGTTCTGGAGAGTCCATGAACCCAATCGCGTTCGACTTGTTCGACCGCGTCAGGCTCGCGATTACGATGTTGCTTTCCTCGCCCTGGTAGTTATCTACGTCGGGGGGCCATTTTTGATTGAGCAATTTCGTAAAAATAAAAAAACGTCAACAGAGACACATAGACGCACCTATCGTAGCCAGATGAATCCGGTTCTTCTTGGTTTTGGACTCAGACGACCCAGACGGGGACAGGCCTGCACGTGTCAGGTCCAAAGAATCCATATCGTTCAGGATCGGGTCGTTGTCGCGGTTCAGAGCGTCACGGAGGTGGTAAAGTTGACCGAGGTACGGGGTGAGAACGACGATGTCCTCGCTTCTGTACCCCTGCTGAGCGAAGAAGCGCACGATCTTGAGGACCATCTGCACCTCGTACGTGTTCTGCTTTGATGATTTGGTTCCGCCGTCAGCCCGGTCAGCAACCAGCGTGTCCTCATCTTCGGGATGAGAATGGTCCACAAAGACGACGTTCGATTGTACTCCACGGACATCAGGTCTGTCGTAGGTTGAGGGAGCATCGGCAAGCTCAGGATAAGTGAGCTCCCGAACGAAGGCTGAGATTTCCGGGCGCATCCGATGCTGGGTCGAAAGAGTCTCATGGGGGTAACCCTTGAGGACGAGACGTTCAAAGAGCGACCGGTTCAGGTCGAACCCTTCGCCCCTTTCGACAGTCAATTGATAATTGTTCACCTTCGGACGCAATTGCCTACAATGTGCCCTCAGCCGCAGAAAATAAACGAGTTAGTATGGTCGATGACGTACTTGTGGTCTCCAATAAGAATCATCTGATTGACTGTGTCCGACAGTGCAGTCAAGATGTGACTTTCCAGGATCTCACCAGCCTCTTCCACCAGAAGGACCTCGGGACCGACCTGCTTGAGCACATCAGCGTAGATGGCTGCTCCTGTAGTCGTACACGCGATAATCCTCTTCTTCTGCAAGGTTGTCACAGTCGGCTGCGCAATCTTTCGTGTGATTGCGTCTTGGAGCTCATTGTAGAGCTTGCCAGTGTTGCATATCGACTTTACAGCACCGGTAACAGGTTCCTCCTGCCACTCGTCTAGTAGTCGCTGGCGGGAAGAGCGGTCCATACCCCAGATCCGAGCTGATGCTTGGATATGAGATTCACCACTCAACACCCCAGCGTCTAGGCCTCGCTTCCATCGTGAAAAGAGATAATCACTTTCAATGGCACGCCCCCCAGGCCCAACGCGTTCCATGCCATCCTCAGTCAGGAGAGGCACGTGGAACGCATCGGAAAACTCGGGGTGTTCACGTTTAAGATGGACCATTAGATTTCCACCCAGGATGGTTTTAAAGTCTTTTTCAAGTGTATTTTCGTGCGTTAAGGCGGACTGTTTGAGCCCGTGGATTTGCTTCCAGTCACGCACACGCTCGCGTGGTTGACGGTAAAGAGAGAGATGCTCCGTTGACTGGTTTGCACGGCTGCCGAGTCGGACTAGGGATTCGGCAGGAACATCGTAGCTGAGAAGATCCTCAAGAAACTGGTCTAACGCATGGTTGGTATAGCAAACAACGAGGAGAGTTTGAGCAGTCTTGTCATGTATTGCTTTTGAAAGGAGGGCACCTATGAATGATTTCCCAGTCCCTGAAGTAATTGTGAGATAATTATAGATAGGCACGGCGATGGGGTTACCTGGCGGGCCTTGGATTAACGATACCCGTTGTTCAAGTCCTGCAACTAGTGACCTCGCCTGGGCTCTGTCGAGATATATACGTTTCGGGAGATTTAACAAGTTGCCTATGTCAACGGATGGGTTTAGCGTGACCACGTTGGCGAGGCGTGACAGGGCATGGTCGTTTTGTGAAGTTCCAATTGGCAACCCTGAATTCCAAAGTATGATGTCTTCCGAGAGAGGGGAAGAATAACTCTTCAGTGCAGCGAGCACGGGTTCGAAAGCAAAGACAGAAGTAGCAATTTGAATGAGTTGTGCCACCCGTCCTGAGCAAAGAGAGGTGAGGGTCTTTCTAATATTGACTTCGCCGTCCAGCTGAAAAACTATCACTGGAGGATTGGAGGCCAGAAGCTCCTCCACGCGATTCACTGTCCCAAAGCTGACAATTTCTCCACCTGAGACGAGGCAGACAAGAGATTGGTTCCTAAGAATCTTCGATCCACGAGGGTCTTTCGCGAGGAATTTCACTCGAGCTGCCTCTTCCTTCATATTTTTCAGCTGGGAGAAATCGCTATCACACAGCAGTTTGATGCCCCAGCGAGTCTTCCGATTATTGGGACCAGTGTAGATACCGCCCATGGAGACATCGACGCGAAGGCCACGATACTTTTTATTCGCTTGCAACGCGGCCTGGACTTCCTCACGTATATCAAAGATCATGTCTTCGCGGAGCATACGAAAGGTATTGTCTAAGTAGTCCTTAACTGGTGTCTCAGATGCGTCGAGTTCATCGTGGAGTGCTGTACGGAGGAATGGGGGCTTTTGACACCGTATCTCGTCGGCAGTGGGGAGGACGGCAATGTCATTGTAGTCAACAAAGTCGTTGTCATGCCGTCCGCCAGGTCCGTTTCGGACATCGCACACAGTCAGAGAACCGGTGGTGGAGAGGATGTGCTTGATGAGATGTCCCGTCTCCCGAATTTCTTGTTTAGACGACGTAGTGAGGATGTTTTGAACGGACGGTCGAGCTGCGATGTCGCGATAGGGACTGGTGTCCTGGTCTCGTAAAGTCAAGAGTCGAGAGAGCACCTTGGCAAAGACCAATTGGGCGTCTTCAGTCAACTCGCCCTGTTCGAACGTGCGGACAAAGGCACCCCAGAAGACGGGGGGTTCCACGACATGGAACAACAGGTTGTCTAGGGTGTCGCCACCTACATCGGAGGCTTTCAAGAGATGATGCAGGGCGGTAGAACCCACTCCGTTCATAAAATCGACTGATAGGTCATGTCGCATCGCAGACTGGACTGAGGATAGACCGAGGGTACTCTTAGTGATTGCATCCAGGCATGCGGCGGGGTCGTCTTGGGCACAGAGCCCTTGTAGGAAAAGAGTGGCGCCACGGGAATCGAGCTTGACCGACCCGGAGAGGACATCTTGGAAGCGTTTCTTAAGTTTAGGAACACGGCTGGAGGGGAGAGCAGGATTCATGCGAGGCTCAGTTGAGCAAGTGGAGATTGGGAACGGACAAGGGACAAGGAAACGCACAGCAAGTTCGAGCGCCCTAATTATGGCACGAGGTGATCCGTGCAGCACTTGGAAACAAACCCGCAACAACTCAAGCTTGCTGCAGGCACGTGCCATCTTACAGCCGATACTAGTATCGGGACTTCACGATAACCAGTGGACGCTAATTACTCTAACACATATTATTACAGTAATTCGTAGATGCGCTGTGTAGCGCAGATGGCACAAGTCAGAAAGACTGAACCACCCCCGCTACTATACCATCGAAAACAGGTCTTTACACCTTGATTAATGAAGCGAAAAGTTGCTGAAAACGCAGAGGAATTTGCCAGGTTCACCATGACCGCCCTTGGGAAACAAGAGCTCTGAGGACTCGACCAAGGGCGCAGTCTACGTGTAGAAGGGCACCATTGAGAAACATTGAGGCCCTGAGGCTCTTTGCATTGCGATGTCTTCCCGCGCCGAGAATAGAGAAGCTGCCCAAGGAATGCCGCGGGGATTCACCAGAACACTTACTCTTGCCAGTTCCGGAAGGGAGATGGAAGGATTATGTAGAACCCTCCCTCACGCAAAGCTTCTTCGCGAAGAACTTCGAAAATGCGCCAAGCCAATGTGAGACGAGGACAAGGAGAGGTATTACCGATGGGCCATGGCAAGAGTAACGTTGAC
The DNA here is from genome assembly GCA_038089935.1 of Boletellus emodensis. Lineage (NCBI taxonomy): Eukaryota > Fungi > Basidiomycota > Agaricomycetes > Boletales > Boletaceae > Boletellus > Boletellus emodensis. The sequence goes on along the minus strand of JBBPLU010000651.1, from coordinate 5,693 downwards.
CAGTTTCTGGGACGTGTGGGTGACAGATTCGAGATGTGACGAGAAAGAGAAATTAAACCCACTGTAGATGATAATCGTCGCGCGAGTTTCAAAGTTGATACGAGCAGTGCGAATGGGCTTCTTGAGATAGAAAAGTTTGCCAAATTGGCGAGCGCTAGAGTTCTATCAAGCAGAGTAAACGTGCGCCATCCGACTCGCGTGCGAATGGGGAGCTCAAATTATGTAGCACTCGCTGTGGTTATACGGTCATGTCGGATCCCGAGTCGTTCACAAAACACGTACGAGATAGCAAATCGAGCTTTCGATTTCTAGTTAGCATGAAAGCCTTCTCAGACGACTCACAAACCCTAACCCAAATATTAATGAGCCTATCGACCAGAAGAACCGGGACGGGGAATAGATGTAAAGTTACAGCATGGGCGCGGGATCGTCCTAGTACTTCTCGGAGCGCCAAGGGAGCGACTTTTTTCTTGAGTCAATTTCCGTCCCTTTCGGAGTAGAAACATCATGCAGGACAATCCAACTAAGGGAGCCCCTGCTCTCCCGCTTCTCCGATCGCGCGAATATCCCGCTGGACTCTGGAGTCGCCCCCAGCGGTCCGCCGTTCCCTCTGGCCGTTTTAGATGCGCCGATTCCCAAATCGCGGTAGTTTGTGCGGTTTCTGTACGAGATCATATGATGACGACCAACGGAACGACTTGAAGAGGACCAAGACACCGCCGGAGCAGCTTGAGAAGGAATGTTGAACCACTGCGTTCATTTTCCTGCCAAATACGTGCAAGTTTTCCAAATTACAGTCATGGCCCGCCGCAACCGTTTTGAGACTACGAGGCTATCAAGCTAGTTCCATTACTGAGTCGTTGGCGTCTTCGGGTCCGAGTGGTGGTCGGGCATCAGCCTAGGAGGCGTGACCAGTGACGGCAGGCATGAACGCATCAAGCGCATCGCGCGACGATCCAAATACCGAAGCCGAAACTTGGGAGGCATGACCTTCAACGGCAAAGGGCGGTCCGCCGGCCCGAAATCCTGGATTGGCCAATGATCCTGGTACAAAAGTCGACTGTTGATAGAATTCTTCTTAGACATCCCCCTTTGCCAACGCCAACTATAAAACCACGAAACATTCAATGCAGTGAGCGGCACAGCCGCAGTTATTGACACCACGTTGGCAGTGACACTGGGTACCATACATTCAAAGTATCGGACGTTCACAGTCCACCTACCACGGAGGACGTGACTCGGAACAGGGGTCGGCGTAGCGCTCCTGAATGACGCGCGCCATAGTGAGGGCGGGCTTTCCGTCGACCATGCCAAACCACCACGCGAACTTTGGCTTCCCCATGTGCTGCGTAGATTCGGCAGTGGTCCTGGAGCACCGTAACCTGCGGACCCTCGATAACCGCCGCATCGACGCTATGGATCTTGTTGATCTCATGCTCTGCTAAATCATTCAGGTTCATGTTCGTTCGGCCTCGGCCAGGGGCGGCACGCCGGCAAATGAGGTTACATCCGCCGTTCCAGAGGGCTGCTGAACTTCCCACTGAAAATGTATCCGGCTGTGTGAGCGAACGAGGGAGCATGCAGATGCCAAGGAGGTTCTCCACCCCCCCTCAATACGCACAGGCTGCAGCATGGAACGAAAGAATGGTGAATTTCAATGTTGGACACCACCAGATCGTGCGCAAGCCCTGTGACAGGCTGACAGCTCGGATTTCCAGAACAAGCTGTCTTAGACAGATGAAGCCTGTCTGGATCAAAGATAGTTGAGGCGCAAAGAACACACGATAAAAACAAAACAACTAGAATGCAACACAGATAAGTGATCTACAACAAGAAGCATGTAACCAACGGCGAATGGAGCAGGACGCAGCAGAGAAAAGAATAGGTCCAAGATCAACACAGATGAACAATGGACATTGTATGAAGTCGGGGAAGCGTGACGGCTGTGAAATGGGATGACATGACATTCAAAAGCATGTGGTGGAATGCAGGTGATAGGAAAACTAGCGAGCGGGAATGGGTGGACGGGCGACCACGGAAAAGACAAAACACGGGCGAGAGTGAGGGAGGAAAGGGAGAGGTAGAGTGGAAGGGAAGATAAGACAACGAACAGGATGAATGCAACGAAAGCGAACGAAAGTCGGAGGATGGCAGCACACACTCACATAAGTGAAACACCAGGCGATGAGAAATTTGGGGTGACGAGGGAATATTGCGATAAGAACAGAATGCAAAAACGAATGGGGGATTCGTCGATAACGGTGCGCCGCATGAGGAAGGGGCCAACAAGGCAGACTGCAGCGGAGCGCAAGGTGGGACCCGACGAAAGACAAAACTTGATACGAAGCTATGCAAACGTAAACAGTCCGGAGCTCGCACCACCAGGATTAACTAGTCGTTTGGCTCTAGCTGGGTAGAGAAGAAGCCTGGGAAGCTTAGCAGAGACAAATAATCCGTGCAGGCCTGTGACACAGCATTCTGAGAGACAAAATGTTGCCTGGCCCAGTAGATATACGGTTGGGCATTAGTGGGAGTCATATCCGTGATCTGTGATTCACCTGTCAGCAACTTGCCGGACGTCGTAGAACCAGCGGCCAACGTCCCTGCAAGATGTGGACTGTTGGGCTACGACACCCGGCGGGCGGTGGCTGGGTCGTCGGCCGATTAGCTGGTTCGGGTCTCGGGCGGCCGTCACATGTCACACACGGCGGCGCGACAAAGTGTTTCGGATTAGGTAATAAACCAGCCCTCTTATATAGACGCTTGTCCAATTCGGGTCATTGACCTCGTCCGCAATGGCCTCCACCGTCTCCACCGCCCCGCCCGTCGCCAATGTCGCCCCCGGCCCCCCAGCCAAGAGGAAGCAGCCGTACCCCTTCTATCTCGGTGGGGTTGCTGCCACCATCGCTGCATCCATCACCCACCCTCTCGATCTCACCAAGGTCCGCCTGCAGGCCTCGGGCGATAAACGCATGATCGAGTCCATAAAGAAGACCGTCAGGACGGCTGGTGTCAGGGGTCTCTACGATGGCATTACGGGCACTTGGTTGCGTCAGATGAGCTACAGTCTCTGTCGCTTCTGGGCATACGACGAGAGCAAGAGGATCCTCGGCGCAACCCCACAGTCGCCTCCATGGATCCTCGCTACTGCTGGTGTCATGGGTGCGTTATATTCCACAGCTTGTCTTTCGGATCGTCCTAACCTGACCTATCAGCTGGGAGCATTGCTGGCGTGGTCGGCAACCCCGGTGGTATGTATCAATTTCTCCCACCTCTGCTTGCCTTTCTCATTCCCACCGTTCAACAGAGGTCGTCATGGTGTGTACTGCCCATCTATCCCATATCACATGTCCGCTGACGCATTCCTCTTCCGCATCACGTGACCACCTCCACATCTCTTGTTCGCTCGCATAGGTTCGCCTCCAAGGCGACTTTGCCAAACCTCCAGAAAAACGATTCAACTATAAACATTGCTTCGATGCACTCTTCCGTGTAAGCGGCTTTCCTGCTTTTGTTTCCTTCCTCGTTCTTCCCTCTTGTTCCGTTGCATTCCGTTTCTTCCTCGCGTCGGCCGGGTGACCGTTCCATCGCGTGAATCTGCGAGTACACGTTCCTTTCTTTGGCCCTGGGCTTCTGACCGTCCCACCCTTCACCTCCATTGTCGACCATATGGCCCTTTTACATTCGCGCTATATTCGAACATCCTCTCGTTGTGCATATTTTTCCTTGGCTTGAAAGCATCGACTGTAGCGGTAGGTTCCGTGGAAGACCAGAATCATATCGATGTATCGGGAGGCTGGGCATTGTTTTGATACTCACCATGGTCATCGCTCATACAGCTTTTGACCGGCACGAGCCTGTCACCCTAGTCGCGTTACCTCCGCACATCCTGCGCAACTTTGGAAAGACTCTAGCCCTGTTTATCAACCCAGCCCCCTGTGGTGGAGTGGCCCTGGTGACTTACTTATTTTTCTGGCATAGTAAACCTGGATATCTTATCAGGTCAATGCAATCATGCGGCTTGTTCCATGCATTTTTAAAACCTTCTTTTCCGTTTTCCTTTATCACATCCTCGGTTCGCAGGGATACTAATATTCTTCCTCATTTTTCTCTATTGGCTGGGTGCGATCAACCCAAAATACGATTGGGGCTTGCATAGATGGTTCGCGAAGAAGGACCTTCGTCCCTTGCCCGTGGTGTTGGCCCGAACGTATTCCGAAGCGTCCTGATGAACTCGAGTCAACTTGCCTCGTGAGGATCAATTCTGCCCCCGAACATAATCCATATTTAACCTTGTATTCAGATACGACTTTTTTAAATCTGAACTTTTGAAGACACCCTACTTCAAAGATAATATTTATTGCCATTTTGCCGCAAGTTTCGCTGCTGTGTGTTCCCTTAACAGCTTCCTGTCGCCTCGGAATGGATTCTGATGTGGATCTGGCAGGGCACCGTAGCTACCACAGTTTGTTCGCCGGCCGATGTCCTCAAGAGCCGCATCATGAATGCGAGTGGACCTGGATCTAGTGTACGTATTTCTTCGTCTGAGTGCCACACTCATGCCTACAGAGTCTCTTTCACAGTCGACGCTCGACGTGATCCGAACGTCCCTCAAGAACGAAGGGCCGATGTTTATGTTTAAAGGGTGGCTCCCCGCATGGACGCGTCTCCAGCCAACCACCATTCTCATCTTCTTAACACTCGAACAATTGAAACGCTTGGTAGACTGGCAGCGTGACACGTTGTGATAACGTGCCAGCTGGCCCTTGCAACGTCATCTCTTTATAAAACTCTCATTCTTGTCCTATTTTGTCGTGTTTTTTGTACTCGTACATGGGGATGTTGTATCTCTTTTCGTCCACCCTTGGTGGTCGCTGTGGTTACTGTCCCAGCACAGACCTTGTTGATTTGTGTATCCGTTGATGTGATTGCCCGCGTTTACTCTTTTGACCCCATCGTTGGGGTTGTTTCTCTTGCTCTTGTGCAATACCAAGCGTACATGCGTTATATATAGATTGTGCGGGGATGGCCGTACATACATGTGTAGGGCATGTGATGGGTGGACCAGGACGCAACGACACGCTTATTTCTTGTGATGTATACTCGTCTCCTTGTCTGTCTGTGAGAGATCTATTCTGGACAGACCTAGCAGGCTGACATCCAGAGTTTGCTCATGAGACGTCCAACACAATTCGATGAAAGTAGGGTCGCGTTGTCTTCGTTGGTCCAACCCTCCGAGTCGTCCCAACGTGTATGATCACTCTCACTGGCGTGCGCGCGTACGACATCTGGCGAGGTAGAGGGGCCCTCATTGAGGGGGTGTCGAAAGGAAAAAGGTGTGCGGAGGGGGAGCGGGGAAGATAGCGACGAGTTGGATCACTCCACCACCCGCTTCCGGCTGAAATGAAAGAGGAAGAAGATGGGGGAGGGGACGATTCCCGTGCGCGCCGGGGAAGAGGTTTGAAGAACCGTTTCTGATCGGCGCCACTCGAACGCTTTCTCCTACTAAGGCCACGGTTGCGCTCATGTCGAACCCGATGGAGTTAGCGAGCCCAAGGCCGAAACGATAGGGATCCTGTCTTGTTCAGCGAGACGAGTTAGAGATGGGGGGGGGGGGGGGGGGGGCGCCCCCCCCCAGGGGGGGGGCGCCCGGCGCGGGGCGGGAAGGGGGCCGATGTCTACCCCTGGGGGGC
>JBBPLU010000650.1:0-12920 GCA_038089935.1 Boletellus emodensis | reverse complement strand
TGTTCCTCATGTGAGTTGCTCGTTCTACCGGGGTAAGTCGAATGGCATCGACGTCCATCGCATTAGGATCTCTGTTGGAGCGAGAAGATCCTCCTCCAGGAAGGGGAATGTAGTTTCTCCTTTCTCTTAGCTTTCGCAACCTCAGGATATTCTCGTTGAACACCTGTGCCTTCTTGATCCAATCCCTCCATTTCGTCGGCTGAGGATTGATCGTTGCCATCATGTTGGCCAGTTTATAGTCCACTCCTCGTCGGAGGACATCGATGAGGATGTCGTCATGTCCATCATCCATTTCTGCTCGGCCCACGGCCAGCTCAAAGCTCGCGATGAAAGCGTCAAAATCGCCTCTCTTCTCCCTTGGAGTCAGGCTGCTTTCTTTATCGTCGCGGTACTGCGATTGTCGCATGTTGTAGAGATTGTTCCTAGATCTCTCCTTTTCTCCAGTTGGCACAAACGAGGTGGAGAAGTCTTCCATGAACCGGTCCCATGTTACCCCGGTTCCGGCTGCTAGTCCTTGCAGCTTCTTATAGTAAGATTCGGCGAATACCGCCCCTCTGCCTTTGCTCATCTTGTTGAGGCAGGTTAAAATCATAGCCCTGTCGTTGTTCCTATACGTCCCTTCATTGATGATGAAGTACGCCGACATAGCTAGCATCCATCACTGAGCATCAGCGGCATCTCCAGAAAAGTCGGCGGGTAAGGCCACTTTCAGCTCGGAGGTTCGTTCATTGTTTCCGGACATCTCGATGTCGTCTCCTTCTTTTTCTTCTTCGACGGAAAGTACTCTGATCTGCGGGATAGGAGAAGGTTCGAACGGGAGAGCAGGTCCTAAAGTTTCCTTGGTGGGCTGCGTGCAAGGTGGAGGAGAGTTGTGCGAGGGAAGCGCGAACTCTTCGGTTTCTGTGGTTAGGACCGGGGGAGCGGGAGTCCCTGAGGTTCTTCTCTTCCTTCGGGAAGTAAGGAGGGGGTTTGGGGGAGGTTGAGGTCTCCGAGAGCTGGAGGCTATCCTGGTGGATGGTACGGGTGACGCCGCCTGGTAGGGATTTATAAAATCTGGTACCAAAGGTTGGGGGGATGGGGAACAGGGATGTTCAGGCGCGTCTACTGGGATAGCGTCATCAGAGTCGTCCTCGGGGAGTCAGTACGACGTGGTGGGAGTGGGGGAGTCCTACTGCGAAGAGCAGGGACAAGAAGAGAGCTAGTTCTTTTGTTACGTATATGCGAAGTTCCGGAGCGTATGCTTGAAGTAACTGTCGATGTCGAAGTCGGAAGTCTCGCTATCCTCTCGAGGACTCGCGGAGGGACCAGAACTAGCGCGTAGATTGCGTAGAACTAGCTGGGGAATACATCGTACAGTAGGTCGTTATAAATACCCAGACAGAGCTGTACCCACGGTCTATAAAGAGAATCATCTAGATATGGGCAAAGGTACCTTTGCCTAAATCGGGGAGGTGTCTGGTTATGGGTGGTGGGAAAACGTGACCGCAGTGAGAGATGGGTCAAGGGGAGTGTAACGTCCGAGGTGATAGGAAGTGAATCCGAGACAAGATGACGCTTACCGGGCTATGGATGAATGGAAGGCCAGGTAAGGGAGGTTATCGATCCCGTCGAAGGGACGTCCCTCAAGTACATACAATAAGTCGTCAGCATAGACGGAACAAGAAAAGGGAAGATCATAAAGAGACTCGAACCACTGCTGCTCAAGGACCAATGCTTCGTTTGTAACAACATGCTCTATCGCATACTCATCTTTTGAGAAGAACTTCCTCGCCTTCCCCCAATAACCCTTCACAAACTGGAGGGAATGTCCTCTGTTACCAATGCGGGTCCAACCGTCACTATAGGGCATCGTGCATCCATTACCAATGCCCTTATTGCCACCTTCCCACTCCCGGACATGCACAGTATGCTTGCCCAGAACATATCTGCAGCGCTTGCGGAGAACAAGGACATGGAAGACCTAATTGCCCCAGGAATTTGGAGGAATCCCTTCTCGACAAGGATGAGCTCGCCCCAGCTGATAAACAATTCTGATTCGGAGATTCAGATCTACCCCAGGGGTATTGTTACAAACGAGGCAATCGCCCTCGAGCAACGGTGGTTCAACAACCTTTATGATCATCCTTTTGCTTGTTCCGTCTATGCTGATGACTTATTATATGTACTTGAGGGACGTCCCTTCGAGGGGATCAATAACCTCCCTTATCCAGTCTTCCGTTCCTCCATAACCGGGTAAGTGTCACCTTGCTTCTAGTTCATTCCTAATCACACCAGACGTTACACTCCCCTTGACCCATCTCTTGCTGTGGTCACGTTTTCCCACCCACCATAACCAGATATTTCCCCATTATAGGCAATGGTACCATTGCCCATATTTAGACGACACCGTATTTAGGCATAGGGGTACAGCTCTGTCTGGGTATTTATAACGACCTACTATACAATGTATTCCCCAGCTAGTTCTATGCAATCTACATGCTAGTTCTGGTCCCTCCGTGAGTCCTCTGCAGGATAGCAAGATTCTCGACTTCAATATCAACAGATACTTCAAGTATACACTCCGGAACTTCACGCATACGTAACACTGCATCCCTAAAGGCTATAGTCAAGAAGAAAAAGCCTTTCTTGTCTATCAAGAACAGAAAAAGAAGGCTAGTCTTTGCTTTTAAGTATCAAAACTGGACTGTGGAAGATTGGACTAGGGTTATTTGGTCAGATGGAAGGAAATATGTGTGGAAAGAGGTAGGAAAGCCCATTCAGGACAAGGAAGTACAAGGTACAGTAAAGTTTGAAGGGGGATCTCTGATGGTTTGGGGATGCATGGGATGGAATGGAGTAGGGATTCTTGCAGAGGTGGAAGGGAAGATGGATGCTGAGCAGTATGTCTCCATTTTGGAAGACAATCTACTTTCTAGCATAGAGAATTCTGGAATCCCTGAGGAGAGCATTGTCTTTCAACAAGATAATGATCCCAAGCACACCTCTAGAAGAGCCAAGAATTGGTTGAACTCTCATGGGATCAAGGTTCTTGATTGGCCAGCACAGTCTCCAGATCTCAATCCCATTGAGCATCTTTGGCAAATTCTCAAAAAGAAGCTCACTAGCTATGAAACACCACCAAAGGGGGTTTGGGAGCTTTGGAAGAGGATTATAGTGGAATGGAGCAAGATGGAAGCTGGTGAGTGTCAAAGATTGATTGAAAGTATGCCTAGGAGAGTAGAGGCAGTGATAAAGGCAAAGGGAGGACATACCAAATACTAAAACTCTAGAGTAGAAATGATGCTCAAAAAAGTGTCCCAATGATATGTTATTTTGAAATTGATATATCTCAGTGCCATGACAACCGAATTACATAACCAAACATGTTCTAGAATGCCAAGAGCAAGTAATATTATCCACCCTGCAAGCTCATTACCTAATTCTTTGTCATTCATTTACAAATAAGCAATCTTTGCAAAATGACCAAACATTGGGATACTTTTTGAGCCACTGTATATGCCTTCATGACAGCATCAAGATTTCCAATATTTTGAGGCCTGTTTTATATACATATCTCACAATGTAATTCAGTATAAAATATTATAAATTGTTGTATGATGATCAAAATGTTGTTCTTCATATTTTGGATTTAAATTTAGTTTATATGAATCTAATTGGCTGATGCTTTCCCTGCACCAAGCAGCCACTTGCTGCCTCACCACCTCATCTTGAGGAGTCATGATGTTATACCTTCTAGTGAGATGTCAGTTACAGGGTGGATTTTGAGTCACTCTTCTGACTAGTTTCCTATTGACTCACTAGGTGGGCTGCTCTCATCTTCTGTAGTTTACTTGTTCTTACCAGTTTCTTGTTGACTTGCTAGTAGGTTGGTTTTTGAATCAGGTTGTATGTGTTACGTTTCACCCCTTTTCTCCTTTATCTTGTACTTTTTTCCTATATTCACATTTACTTTCTCTTGCTTATCTCCCAATCCACCCAACTGGATACTTCATCATCCTTGCTTACCTTTAGATCCAACTACCCGGATCCTTTGTCATTATTGATTACTTCATGTCCGATCCAACTTGGACTTCCTTTCCTCATTTGTTCCTCTTGTCATCACGATGACACTCTTTTTTCATTGTTCTCCAAATATGGTAGTTGGTCTGTGCACCTCACAGACAGGTATATAAACCCCAGTAGTCTAGCCCTGTACCCTAAGCTAGACTTACCTAGCAATCACTCTTGTTCCCCTTCGTCTCTCATCCCTTGTCTACCAACCAGGAAGTCCCTGGTCTGGTAGTACCCTTGATGTCGTAGGAAGTCCCTCGACAACCCTTGTCCCTCATACTCTCCATTGAAAGACCTTTCAGATCAACGTCCCTCATCCTCGTCCTTTGCCCACTAGGTCTATGCTTGTCTCTATCCAGGCCAAGTGTAACAGTATGGAGATTAGATCATCACCTTTGGCTGGACTCTCCAAGCAACCACCTATGTCCTGCTTGGGCAATACACTGAATATTTGTCATGTCCTATGTCACTCTGGTCCCTGACTCCATCATTCCATCTCTTGCCTTTATTCCCAACTCCTGTATATACCTCTGAACTTGTTTCCTGTACCTTAGTTCTGATCTCCTTTTAGTTAGTCCTGCCCTTAGACTTTGCCTGTGGCTGTTTAGCACAGCTCTGGTATTCTTGTACCTAGTGTGTGTTATGTATATGTGAAGTCCTGCACAAATGGTTGCCAATAATATGTTGAGAGGGTTACTATCTGTTACAATTTTGTCCCTTTACTCTCATGTCCTCCTTTTCCTCCTATGTCATCCTCATCGCTTAACATCTTCTTCATTCATTTACTTTTCTTACGAAGCTTTCCTCTTGATCGTAAATGATCCAAGAGTACACGTCTGTTATCTTGATTATCTCCCTCCGCTCCTCTCTTCATAGTCATACTGATTACTCATTCCGTTTCCATCGCATTCTATATTCTTCTCTGATTACGCATTGTTTGTTCTATCTCCTACTACGGTGTTCTTCGCTTATGCAGCCTCTTGGTCCGTGCGCATTCTCTTCTTCTATTTAAGCCGTAGTATTACACCTTGTATTCTCATTCTCGTTCTATGCAATCAAGCGTACTCTTGAGTCCTCAGTCGGATCTTCTGATTGTGATCTTAGCCCGTTCCTACCAAGGAACGTATAGTCTCCCTTTAGGCTGAGTTGTACCTCTTCATGAGTGTCCTGCCTTTAGGTCAGTCTTAGCATACTTGAGGTACGCATCCGCATAACAAAAGAATGAGAATAACCACCATCCCTCCTATCATGGAGCAGGACCTACCCAGCCACAATGTCTCGTCGCATCCAAGTCCCAGAGTCCTCTGACGAGGAAACCCTAGCTTCACAGTCCCATCGTTTCGTCGCTGTTCCCCCAGCCTCGATTTCCCAGCACCATCGTTGCCGAATCTTCTCTTCCCAACAACACTACGCTGAGGAACCACCTAGCTCCCCTCGTCGTCACCTAGCACCAGCACCACCCCCAGCCCCAGCCCTCGTCCCAGCACCACCCTCAGCCCCAATCCTCACCCCAGTATCACCCCCAGCCCCAGCCCTCACCCCAGCACCACCAGTCCCAGCTCCCATCATCATGTTGGAACTCAAAGCTGCTCTCCCTGCCGACTTCTCAGGCGAACCGTCAGACGCCATCCGCTGGATCAAAGCCATGAAGGCTTACTTCGTGATCAATGCCACACTTTACGCTACAGACCAGAATAAGATCATGACCACACTCAATAAAATGAGCAAGGGACGAGGAATCTCCTTCTCCGAGATGTGGTACAATCGCATGGCCAACACTACTGTCGCTAACGCCGACAAAACCTTCAAGAACTTCATTGAGAACTTCGAGTCTACGTTCTACCCCTTTGACACCAAGGCCACCGCCCGCCTCGACCTTTCCAAACTCGTCCAGAAGTCCTTCAAAGGGAAAGACGGCGAGCAGGATGACGGCTTCCAGAAATATATCACAGACTTTCAGAACCTCGCTGCCAAAGCAGGTATCACTGACGAAACTATGCTCATTGATTAGTTCTCTCTCGGACTGGATTAACAACTTGCTATCATGATCCTCTCTATGTCCACCGTTCCTGCCACAATCCATGACTGGATTGAGAAGGCCAAGACCTTCCACGCTCAGAAAGCTTGCATCTCTGCCCTTCGAAAAGAACATCGAACCCCCTCGTCGTTCACCACCCATACCCCCACTCATGACCCCAACGCCATGGATGTTGATGCAATTCGTGTCTCTAAGCTTACCCCTGCAGAACGAGCTCGATGCTTCCGCGAAGGACTATGCCTTCGATGCAGAAAGAAAGGGTATAACGCACAACAATGTAACATGTTCTCCACCAATCGAAACACCTCGTCCACCAACAATCCGTTCCGAAATCTGCAACAGATCCAACAAACAACCACCACTCCTGTCATACCAACCCCAGCCACGATCGTCCCACAACCCTCCACCCTTGATACCTATGTACAAAGTCTTTGCACCGCTGGAAAGAACGAAGGAGAAGTGCTTCAGACATTGAAACTTTGTTTCAAAGACGCCCCGAAAGATGAGTCTCCCTTGGGTTTTCATTAAGGGAAGAAGTAGCAACATCTCCTTCCTTGTCCCTAGATATCTCTGCTGTAATAGTAGGACTCTCGAATGAACGAACCATGTGTCTCCCTGTTTACCTACACACGGAATCTCAAAATGTTGCCACCACCGCCCTCATAGATTGCGGTGCCACCAATAACTTCATCGACTCGTCTCTCGTCCCTCATCTTCGTTCTGCCATATGCCACCTTCCCCAACCACTCACCGCTTACAACGTTGATGGTACCCCCAACCACCAAGGGACCATCAAATACTCCATCACAGCCAATGCAGTCTTCCCTCAGTTCTTCAATAAGATTACCTTCCTCGTCACATCCCTTGGTTCCCCCCGCATCATCCTTGGAATGACATGGCTGAAGAAAAACAACCCCATCATCGATTGGTCCGCCAATACTCTCACTATCCAGGAAGCTGTGGTACCTCTTCGTGAGAGTCCGCCCTGGAAGGAGTACATGAACCTATTCCCAGAACATCTTGGTAAACTTACCCTGTCCACTGAGCTCGCGCAGAAGGAACAACCTAAGACCACCGAAATCCCTGAATGGTGCAAGGAATTCTCCGACATCTTTTTGGAGAAAATATTCACTGTCCTACCTCCTCATCGCCACCTTGATCACACCATCGATCTTAAACCCTCGTTCATCCCTAAAATCACCAAGGTCTACCCTCTCAACCCTGCAGAATATGAAGCCTGCCGACTCTTCGTCGAAGAGAACCTGAAAACCGGTTGTATCGTCCCTTCTAAATCCTCCCAGGCATCCCCGTTTTTCTTTGTCCCAAAGAAAGACAGCACCCTTCACCCTTGCCAGGATTATCGGTACCTCAACTCACATACCATCCGGAACGCCTACCCCCTGCCCCTCATCCCTTCTCTTATTGACGATATGAAGAAGTCCACACTCTTTTCAAAGTTTGATGTACGATGGGGATATAATAACGTTCGGTTGCAAGAAGAGGACCAATGGAAAGCGGCATTCATCACACCGCTTGGACTCTTTGAACCCACAGTGATGTTTTTCAGTTTTAACAACGCCCCCTCAACGTTCCAGGCCTTTATGAATCACATCTTTGCTGATATGATCACAGAACAATGGTTAAAAATCTACATGGACGACCTTGGCATCCACACTAAGGACGACATCGAACTCCACCATGCACGTACCAGATGGGTTCTCCTTCATCTTCGGGAACATGGTTTGTCCCTGAAAATCACCAAATGTTCCTTTGACACCCCACAGATGGAATACCTTGGTCTCGTCATCGGACAAGGACGTGTTGAGATGGATCCCACAAAGCTCAAAGCCATCGATGATTGGGTCCCCCCTACCACCGTCAAGGACATCCGCTCCTTCTTAGGGTTCACAAATTTCTATCGCAAATTTATTCCTAGTTTCTCCAACCTCGTCGCCCCACTCACCCTCCTCATCTGAAAAGATGAGCCTTGGCTTTGGACCCCCCTCCAACAACGAGCATTCAACATGCTCAAACAACAGTTTTCTTCTGCCCCCGTCCTTGCCCTCCCTGACACCACCTGTCCGTTTTCCATCATGACAGATGCTTCCCTCCTTGCAGCTGGCGCTGTCCTTCTTCAGGATGACACCAACGGTGACGCTCACCCTTGCGCCTACTTCTCCAAGACCTTTTCCCCTACAGAGCGCAACTATGACATCTACGACCGTGAACTCCTCGCAGTCATCCTCACTCTACAGGAATGGCACCACTATCTCCAAGGAACTGCACACTCCGTCACCGTCCTCATGGATCACAAGAACCTCTCATATCTCAAGGACCCTCGGAAATTGTCTCATCGTTAGGTACATTGGTCTCTTTTCCTCCAGGATTTTGATCTGGTCTGGCAGGTTACACCGGGCACTCGCATGGCCCCCGCTGATGCCCTCTCCCACAAAGACCGCATCGACACCTCCTCTGACAACATCGCCTCTGCCATCCTCCCCGAACCCCAGATCATCTCCGCTCTTAACCTCGCCCTTGCTAACGACATCCGTTCGTCCTCCCCCTCTGATCTCCTTGTCATCCGTGCTCTCCAAAGTCTCCAGGATGGTTCACCATTATTCCCTTGCTCCTCCCTCGCTGACTGGTCTTTTGATAACGGCCACTTATACTATCATCACCGACTCTACGTCCCTCCTGCCTCTCGATCCTCACTCCTCCGTTCCCTTCACGAATCCCCCACTACAGGACATATGGGTGTCTTCTGCACCAAAGCTCTCGTTGAATATGACTTCTGGTGGCCCGGCCTTGGCATCTTTGTTAAAAACTTTGTCGCTGGCTGCGCTCTCTGCCAACAATCCAAAGTCAACACCCATCCCATGGTTCCCCCCCTCATTCCCATTCCCTCCTCTGCATCCCGTCCCTTCCAACAGCTGTCCATGGACCTCATCACCGACCTTCCTTTATCCTCTAGTTTCAATAGCCTGTTGGTCGTGGTTGACCACAGGCTTATGAAGGGGGTAATTCTTATTCCTTGTACCAAAACCATTGACGCAGCAGGAGTAGCTCTCCTCTTTTTCAACCATGTATTCAAAAGGTTTGGACTTCATGACTCCATCATCTCGGATCGTGGTCCACAGTTCGCCTCCGCATTTGCACGAGAACTCACACAACTCCTCCACTACGACATCCGTCTCTCCACCACATATCACCCTCAGACCAATGGACAAACCGAGCGAGTCAACCAGGAGATTGAAACATATCTCCACATCTTTTGCACCAACCAACCACATACATGGTCCTCCTACATCACCTCCGCTGAGTTTCACCACAACTCCTTCCCTCATTCGTCCACTAAAACATCTCTCTTTTCCCTGATGTTTGGCTATGAACCCCACACTTACCCCCCTCTTGGAAAGACGTTTATCCCCACCCTTTCTGACCGCCTTTCCGCCCTAGAGGAATTGAGAAAGGAAGCCCTTGCCACCCATGATTCATTCCGCCGTCTTATGTCTTCACACGTCACACAGAGCTTCTCCCCATGGAAACTGGGAGATCAAGTATGGCTGGAAGCCACTAATCTCCGCATCCCTTATCCATCTCAGAAGCTCGCTCCGAAACGCCTTGGACCATTTGAGATAAGCCAAGTGCTATCTCCACTCATCTACCGTCTCCGACTCCCACCAATATGGAAAATCCATGATGTCTTCCACACCACATTACTTTCATCATTCCACAGCACTGACGCCCACGGCCCATCATTTCCCACACCACCTCCCGATATCATCGCTGGTGAAGAAGAATACGAAGTGGACAGCATTCTCTCACACAAAGGCCACCCAGGTCGTTATCAGTACCTGACCGCATGGAAAGGTTACTCAGCCTCGGAAAATACGTGGGAACCAGAGAGTAATCTCCGCCACGCATGTTCTATCCTCTCTGATTATAAAAAGACTCATTCTTTACGATAGACTATGGCAGTTCCTTTCGTCTACGCCACCCTTGTTCTCAATGCTCTTCGCCCCATCTTTCGCTACATTAAAAATGTCTTTTACCCCACCTTCCGTCTCATTGCCTTCGCTTTTGCATACTACCACTTTATCCTTTCTTCGATCTCGTCCTGTTTATCCTACCTATCTTCCTGCTTCGTCCATCAACATGCTCTATGCTGCCATCCTCGCAGACACCACCCTCATCCACACTATTGAGCTGGACTCCCTCTACAAGGAGGATTTGATTTCCCAAGAACTCATATACACTTACTTTGATATTTCCCAAGCCCAAATGTATCACTTCCGTGCCGCCCCTTCTGATCTTCCTGCGGCATTTGGTCTTCCTCTTCATCTTTTGATTAATCGTATTCCTGATCGAGTCCTTACGGTTCTTCATCTCCACGGATTCTATACTTTCATCGAATGACTCATGCCCGCTCTCATTTATCCCACCTTTCGCAATATCCTTTTCTCCCTTACTCAATCTGCCCGTGACCACTACATTTCCGAAGTAGAAAATACACCTCGTCTTTCCAACCCTTCGTCCCCTGTTCCTTGTTCTCCTTCTCCCCCTCTCCCCACTCGTCTTGCCCCTCTGGACACCCACGCCTACTCCACAGATGGATACCGCCTTGACCATGAAGCCATCGCACGAAACCGGGAGCATATCATCATCCACCGCATTTCCCATGGACATACTGTCCTATCCTCTGACATACAGACTGTTGAGTCAGTTCTTATCTGCATCCCTGCCACAGCGAGCACTCGTTGCTACCACTGTCATCATCTGGGCCACTATCGTGACGACTGCCCCAACTACTACTGCCCTTCTTGTCATCAGCCCGCCCCTGGCCATCCCGCTCGCTGCTGTTTCTCTACACACTGCTCGGTCTGCGGAAATTGGGGACATGGACCTCGCTTTTGTCCCACCCGTGTGTGCTCCCGCTGCGATCGCATTGGACATATCGTCGACAATTGTCCGCTTGAACATTACTCAGTTGAACAAGCCTCTTCCGTCTTTGCTGGCCCTCCTAGCCCTCCAGCCTGAGGTAAAGGTGTTTGAGCCTGGGACTCGAGTATACGAAGGGAGTAATGTTACAATTTTATCTCTTTACTCTCATGTCCTCCTTTTCCTCCTATGTCGTCCTCGTCACTTAACGTCTTCTTCATTCATTTACTTTTCTTACGAAGCTTTCCTCTTGATCATAAATGATCCAAGAGTACACGTCTGTTATCTTGATTATCTCCCTCTACTCCTCTCTTTGTAGTCATACTGATTACTCATTCCATTTCCATCGCATTCTATATTCTTCTCTGATTACGCATCGTTTGTTCTATCTCCTACTACAGTGTTCTTCGCTTATGCGGCCTCTTGGTCTGTACGCATTCTCTTCTTCTATTTAAGCTGTAGTATTACACCTTGTATTCTCATTCTCATTCTATGCAATCAAGCGTACTCTTGAGTCCTCAGTCGGATCTTCCGATCATGATCTTAGCCCATTCCTACCAAGGAACGTATAGTCTCCCTTTAGGCTGAGTTGTACCTCTTCGTGAGCGTCCTGCCTTTAGGTCAGTCTTAGCATACTCAAGGTATGCATCCATGTAACACTATCCATTGTTGAAGAGCTTGCTATCCTAAGAGGGACTTGTGGAGGAACCAGAACTAATATGTAGATTGCATAGAACTAGCTGGGGAATACATTGTACAAGATGGTTATTATAAATACCCAGACAGAGCTGTATCCATTCTAAGTAATGTCTAGGTTTGGTCAATGGTATCAAATATGGTCAATGGTACCATTGACTAAATCTGGAAGATGTCTGGTTATGAATTGTAGGAACACATAACTGCAGCAAGAGATGGGTCAAGGGGAGTGTAACATGCAATGTGATAGGAATGAGTCACACTAAGTCATGCCTATCCAGTTATAGAGGAAGAATGGAAGACTGGATAAGGGAGGTCATCAATCTCATCAAATAGGTGACCTTCAAGTACATATAGTAAGTCATTAGTATAGGGAATATAAAAGAAAGAATGATGAGAGAGTAAATCAAACCAATGACATTCTGCCATAGTTGTTGTGTTTGTAACAGTGTATAGCCCCAGGATACTTTCCTTCCAATCCTGTCTTACTTATGTATTTCCACTCTATCTTTGTTATCTGATATATAGCCTTAGACTTCTGTACTATATATACTCTATACTATAACTCTTGTACTATTGAATATCAAACCAGTCTACCTATCTCTTCATCACTTAGTCAGATTCTGTTTCTGACTAGTCTCTGTATTCACCTTCATCTGACCTCTGACCTCTAAGGACTGAGAGTGTATAAGGACACAGCATGCCAACCTGCTATTACGATTTCTTCTCTGTTCCCACATGTGTTCATCCTATCTCTGCTTCATCCCTATGCTTCTCCTATCTTTGGTTGGTTCTTCCACTCACATGATCACTTCTTACTCGTTGCGGATAACCTTCGGATATACATTTGTCTTCTTTAGTCTTTCACTTTATTCCTTTCTTGTCCCATAGCGATGCCAGTCATTGCAGCTTACTCACTTGTCTGTTTTCTATCTGATTCTATGATATTCTTTGCTTATGCATCCCTTTGGTCTGTGTGCATTCGTTTCTCTATTTAAACTATAGTATCACCCATGTATTCCCCATTCTCATTCTATGTAATACAGTGTTACGATTTTGTCCCCGTTCTCACATATCTTGTTATTTCTTCTACGTCGTCCTCGCCGCTTCGCGTCTTCGTCCTCTATCCACTTTTCTTACGAGGTATTTCTCTTGGTCGTCAACGATCCCAGAGTACACGTCTGCTACCTCGATTACT
>JBBPLU010000649.1:0-12927 GCA_038089935.1 Boletellus emodensis | reverse complement strand
CTAATGTGGTCATTCCCGCCTTTAAAACTTGAATAGATTGTTTTATAAAAAAAACTTTGGTTTCAGTGATGTAGCCATGTGCCGCATGGGGGTGGCTTCATCACATGGCTCCCAGCTGTCAACGGAGCCCAATGCGGCAACACTGATTTTTGGTAAGCGTTGATGAAAAACTTCGACCTGTCGTCCCTGATGGGTTTGCACCTAGGCCTCAATGATCTACAGGTGGTATCAGGTGCGGGTACAGTCCTGGTGGCCTGCTTGACGTTGCCATATGTCAGTGGGCTGGGTGTCTGGTCACCGCTAGTATGTCCATTCTGCCCTCTCCTGCTGTTGCTGACCTGTTTGCCATGATGCTAGGGGATCCGTTCTCACCTGGTGAGCTAGCAGATCGTTGCAGATTGGCATGTCTGCATCCAAAATAGATTTATGCTCAGGCACGCTGGCAGTCAGCATTTCGCCCAAAGCTCTCGATGAACATTGGACCACCTGGACTCGGTTGATAGAAGATGCACTCACGCAAAACTGCGGCACATTTAGTGCACTTCAAGCAGTCTCATTCTATCCGTACGCACTTGGAGGCAAACAGTTTTATGCCCATGGGTGCATGGCAGGAGGGATTTCCACTGGGCGACATGGTGAGAACGAGGGCAACAACTGCGACAAAGCACAGAAGAGGATCGAAGCACATTTGCTAGGTGGTCTCCATGGACAAAGGTGTGCCCAGTGCAACACTTACAGATGATACTATATAACCATTGGTGTGCCCACAACTGCCAGATCAAAGGCAGTGACAACGAGTGCCGGCCATTGTGTGGTGACTGAATTTCAAACACGCCGGCGATCTCACTTGTCCATCGTTTGTTGCTGCTGTTAGAACTCGGCAGCGACAACGCGAGGTCTGCATCCCCCCAGTGTACAGTCTCCTGCCACACAGCAACCCAGACTCAACGGAGGACATCCCCTCATGAGCGTCGCCCCCTGCCAGTGGCAACTCACGTTGGCCTTCATAGGCACTGATAGTCTGCATCGTCTGCATCTAATCTCGCAAGCATATACATCTTTCCCTCATTTAGAGCAGTGCCACAGTCTGTCGCATTTCTCCTTGCTTATGAAGACAAGAGATCTCGTGACTCCGTCATCCGTCTCAGTTTGTCAGCCTGAATTGAATCCACAGACATCTCTCCACTCAAGTCAACCCCTTCCTCAACAAGCCTTCCTCAGTTCTCAGATCGATGCGTTCAACCCAGGCCAATCTGAGTAGCGGTCCTACACAGTCTATGCAGCGACCGGGTGTGAATGTACAGGATACGTGATGGCTACATAACGCATCCGAAAGTCAATGAGGGTAGATAAATATACCGCTGGGATGGCAACAAGCATCTGTGGAACAAACTGGGTTGGCCGATGTAGCCGCAGTCCTGGAGTACACTTGTACCAGACGAAAAAGGATTAGTTTATTTTCGAACTGCTTTTGGGTGCTGCGGCAGCACTCTCAACCAATCAGATGCCTGATCAAGCGTCGGTAGGCCTTGAAGTCTCATTGACCGCTAAGTTCATTTAACCCGTCCTACAGATGAGGTAGCGGGTACTGCGGATGCCGTGAATATTGGTGATACTATGCCCTACCGTGACTTCATCAGTCACGACATTCATCAGTCACAGGAATGTCACACCAGCCGAGTGCAAACTCCGCTCGGCACCTAGCCTATGTGCATACGACACACAAGAAACCATATCTAGCATACCGTCAATTAGAACTTTGGATGCATCCAAGCTGCTTCAAGTTTGTACATTACTCGATGCAATTAAGGACTATTCATTGAGAGTGGATCAAGACACCTAGAAGAGACCAATTGAGCTTGTCAGATTAGACATAAAAAATAGTGCAACAGGGAGAGCGCAGATTCCCTGCTCTCGCTGCTGCAGAGACTCCTGGAGTTTGCGTGCTCACAACACTGCAGCAGTTTGGCTGTGAAGCCGTTCGTCGTTCTACCACCTTTTGGGAGTTTGCTGATCCGTGCAGTCATATATGCAGTT
This sequence comes from Boletellus emodensis, assembly GCA_038089935.1. Classification (NCBI taxonomy): domain Eukaryota; kingdom Fungi; phylum Basidiomycota; class Agaricomycetes; order Boletales; family Boletaceae; genus Boletellus; species Boletellus emodensis. The sequence goes on along the minus strand of JBBPLU010000649.1, from coordinate 10,890 downwards.
GCCAAGGGTCTTCCGTTGCATCTTCTCTTTTGAGGCAAGGCAGAAGGCATATAGGAAAATCATGAGCTTGTCCCGCACATGCGTTTTCATCCAAGACAAATGTGGAGTCTATGCATTCACTCATACCCGCAGACTGTTGATGATTTGATAAGAGATCAGATATGGGGGGTTCTGCACAGGCCACTGAGTGCTGGTGAAGTAACGACTTCCGTTTCAACTCGAAGCAAAGGATGGTCTCAGATCGTACAGGCCTAGGGTCATGTTTACGATGGAAAGACATTTGGTCTCAAGAAGCGATCATGAAGACAACCTATTGACAGTGGCAACCGTTCATCCCATTTGTGTTTCCCAGCCCTCCTTGTCAGCTCAGTGCATATGGGATTCGGTCCACTGTCAATGCGGATCTGGATGAAACATGTGGACCACTCGCATGCAAAGCCCAGGAGGTCGGCCCTGATGACTGTGGTGAGAGCATCAGCTGAGAGCCGTCTTCGTTCGAAATCAATCACCGAAGGTGCGCACCGCTGAGATCGATGTGCATCAACCAAAGACTGTCAGGCATTCCTGTGCTCCTGGCTTGTTAGTCTGGTATGGTCTGTGGGGTACTCATTGGTAGAGCATGAGGTCAACGTCACTCACAACCGGGCACCTCATGGACTGGGCCAATCCTGGGCTAGCCCCCCATTAAGACCTGTCCCTTCGGAGCTTGTCCGGCAACCCAGCATGGCTGTAGTTGCAAAATGTCAGCTACCTGCACAGACAGGTAGCAGCCATACGAAAAAGATTCAGAGCATCTGGATCGAACGAAAGGATACAAGCGGACACAAGTACTTTGTCTTTGTTGCTAATGTTCACAAGGTGGGCGTCGGAGTTGTCCTTGGGAGTGGTCAGCCTGTCCGCAACAGCTACAGCGTCCTTTCTTCTTCTCCAACCTTGACCACAGTGACCGATGGTGAGCAGCTCTGAATCTGATCCTGTCCCTGCTAATCTCCAGCGGGCGACCTTCCATCTCAACTTTCCACCATCTTACATTGTCGTGGGCGCCTACAGACTGTGCGTGGACAAGTCGCCCTGCAAACCTGCCTGGGACAAGTGCAAGCATAGTGTCCCAGCGTGGCCTTACTGTTGGATTCGTCTGGGTTCATGTTCTTTGAATTCGTTTTACACAGCATATGCTTGAACTGATCTGTCTTTCCCAAAGGCATGTTTGACTTACAGAATCCAGAGACACATCTTGAGGACCATCCTCAACAACCCTTCTTCCCTCCTATCCATGAAATTTCTCACTCGTCTCTCTCATACTGCCGAGAATCTCTCAGAGGAGACCTTTCTCGGACTGAGGTTGCCGTTCAGCATTTCCACCTGTATGTTCTTTATCGCTTCCTCTGTCCCACAAGGCATGGTTGAAAAGTTGACATCTGATTGCTTAGATATGGCCCTTTTACTTCTCGGAACCCAAGTCATCTCCATCATCTCGTTCTTCCTTGCCAAGAACATCCACCTCACCCACCAACACGCCTGGGATCAGACAGTCGCCTGTGGCAAGGGCCTTGACTTTTGGCAGCCCTATGTAGAGGAATGGGACATGCTGCCCATTGTCAACGAGAGTATTAGCACGCACATCAACAGCATGGTGGAAGTGTGGGCCACTGGTGTCATCATCAAGAAAGGTGCATGTAGATGCGCGTTCCCTTTTGCGAAACGATACACAAGGTTACTCAAGCTCTTGTGCGAACATTTCAGTCCTGCTCCTCCCACTGTCCTTGTATCCGTTCATAGGTACATTGTTGGCAGCCGGCTTCAAGGCCATGGGGACGACACAGTACCTCCACCAACCCGTAAGTGAGACTGTTTTTCTGTAAACGCCCCAATTCCAGGTCATCTAGACAAAAACAGTATTTTAAAGCAAAGAAGATGACACGGCATGAAACTGCAGTGTTCATCGAAGAGTGAAAGTGGGACTATCGATGTATGTGTACTCTCTTGGGCTACATGGATGAAACAAGTGGGCCATGTCACGTGACATTTATAGTATTCGGTTTCACCGCTGCGCTGCTGGAGGACATCCCATTAATTGGGCTCGTCTTCACTGTCTCGAACAGGATTGGTGCAGCCATGTGGGCATATGGTGTGATGTCTCTCTGACATGTATGCATGGCAGGCTGACATTGAAAAACCAAAGATCTAGAAAAGCATCAACACTACATCGCCGAACGAAAGAGGTTGGGACACAAAGAAGCGAAGGACTAAGGAGGACTGAATGGAGCGCATTTTGCGTGTAAGAATACACACTAACTGTAATGTCAGTGTGCAATCACAGTTCGTGAATATGTACCCCGTTTAAGCTCACTTGTTGTATTTGTGATTTTCAAGTGGATGATGCCTTGCAGTCAAGATCTGGAGATTGGATTTGCGTCTTTGTGGGTGTCGTTCAGAAAATGCTGCTATATGGCTGCCTTCCTTCAACCACTACCTTAATCAAGACATACGGCCCAACTGACATGCCTTTAACTCTCTTTGCCTTCATTCATACTCCTCTACATTACTGGCATGCCACATTGTCTCAGCGAGGACCAGGACAAGACATCGAGATAAAACCCACCTCGTTCATCACAGCGAACAAATGAACAAACGAGTGCAAACCAAGCCTTCAAACGTAGATGGTAGGTGAGTTTGAAGGGGGACAGTGACAGAGAGCTGCGGACATTGCACGAGAGCAGGAGCAAAATAAGAAATGAACTATGATTGCCAGTGGAATAGACTTCTGATGTACATGGGTGTACTGGACACTTGAATACTGAATACTAATGATCGTCGCTTAGAGCGCACTGGAGCAGTTGGTAGAGCAGACTGCGGATCCCAGTCAGATATGACACATTCAATTGTCAAGCAGGGAGGAGACATCACAGGCAATAGTTATAGCACCTCGGCATGGCAGACACTAACCACCTGGGTATTATAAAGCACTTTATAACATGAGGGCTGGGAGTTTTTACATAATTCGTAAAATTACCAAACAGTACCCCTAATTGGCCAATCAGGCCAAACAGGATATGCCATTCGGTTGAAGTTGACCAGCTTTCCATAATAACATAACCCAACATACTGGATAGGAAACATGGTGATCACTGTGGGCGCACACAACGAAGGGCAGACTCGGAGACCAGTGGAGACTGAGCGTACATACCTCAGGGTCACTAACCTTAGTGGCCCTGAAGTATGTACACTCAGTCTCCACTGGTCTCCGAGTCGCCTTTTATAACTTTGCCTGCTCTCCATAGTAGGTGCTCACCCATCTTGACCACTCCAATCTCCAGCTCTATCATATGTACAGCCAGTCTGCCCTCATCCCCCCACATGACGACCCCAACTTTGACCTTGATTTCCTCCTCCACTGTTATACCCTCTGCGACCCCAACTCACTCCATGCTCCCATCCACACTTCCACTTCCGCGCCACCTCATGCCATCCAGGGCTTCCCAACCTACCTCAACCCTGCCCTGCTGTTGGAGTTTGCAGACCTCGTGTCCCCCTCCGACTCCTCTTTCCACTGCTCGCCCAACCACAAGCTCCTCACATCCAGGTCTAGCGACCCCCCAATGGACTCCTTCCCCTGCCCTCCCCCCAGTGCATCACTCGCATCTGCCTTGTTCACCCACAACACCTCCTCCACCGGCCATGACCACTGGGAAGATGTCTCCACACGCCTGATCGTTCCCAGCCAAACCTACATGTTCAACGAGCTTCCTTCCCCATCATCGACAGCCTTTGCACCATCGCTCCCCCAGCGATATACGCCACCCTCAACCTCTCATTCGCAGCACCAGCACTCGCGTTCCCCCTCCCCACCTCACTGCCTCTCTCCGGCGCCCCATGCGAAGCGGTCGCTTGACAAGAAGAAGCCTGCTCTTGCCTGCTTGTTCTGCCGAGGGCGAAAGATCGCATGCGGGCCACCTCAACCCGAGAGCAACGACAAAACGTGCAAGTGAGTGAGTTCCCGTATCTCGTGTGGCTTGCTGGTTGCAAATGTAGACAATCATTTGCCCCGGCGAGCCAACCATCTCCTGTCCGTCACCGCGTGCTCCACATGTGCTGACGTATCCCTCTTCCAGTCAATGCGCCCGACGACATCTCAAGTGTGAATACCCTCTCAAGTCCCGACGAGGAATGCGTAAGCGCCGGGCGCTGGGAACACAGGGAATTCCGATGCAAGAAAGGCCTCGCGGCCTCGACCGGACCGAGTGGGAACCGATAGAGAAGGCACGAAACCCCCGAACGTGAAGAAGTAGAGACTCGAATCGGGCCAGTGTGATATTGATGGATTCTGGAATCGTGGCCTAAGAATTATGACTGGGATGCACTAGTATTTTTTGGCACCGTCAAGAAGTGTACGTTCTGTAGGTGTATGGATCGTGGATCGGCGCAGCTATACCATTGGCAATGTGATAACTTATCGCGGGTTACATAGTAATGATTAGTTGTCCTACTGATTGCTGTGCATGATTAGGTTAATTCTCTACTTGTCACAGTACTTGATTTAATCACACCCGCACTTGTCTGTGTTTGTTTCCTCCGCTGTCTTCGTCTCCCACCTATTGTCAATGCCCTGGCGATGAAAGCAGGCGGCGTGACCTCGCTTGCATACACTCCAGACAGGAATAGGATAATTTCTGGTCGCAGCATCTGCGTCTGGGACGCACATGATGGTACATTGGTCTACAACCCACACGCCGCCTTGCAACCCTCCCTTTTGTCTTCACAGGTCACAAGAGCGATATTCTCTCGATCGCCGTCTCGCCGTGCGGCACGCTCCTCGCCTCTGCCTCTAGGGACACTACCGTGCGCCCTTGGGACTTCAAGACGGAAAAGCTACCCCACCTCATCCGCCGACATTGGCTCCCCGTCCGCACTGTCACGTTCTCGACTCAACGTCTCCGAAGCTTGTCAGTGTGCAGCTCGGCATTTTGAAGACGTCCTCCAGGTGAATTTCAGAATACATGATTCAAACGTATACTTAAGTACTACTAGTGTGCAATTCCGGCTTTTGATGGGCTGTTCCCCCCGGTGCATGACCATGTTATACGGGTGCTACTCTTCTGGCTGGCTCAGTGGCGTGCCCGACTCTGAACCAAAGTTGGTCGAGCTGGGAGTTAGTAGTAATTATCCTGAGCGCCATCCAACATGCCTGACGGAAAAATGTTGGCAGCCTCAGTATCGTTTCATTGACGGTATACCCATACGTGTCGCAAGCGCAGACTCATGAGCCGGGTGTGCGGAGTCTCAGTGAGTCCTAGCAATACTTTCCTTTCCAGGACCTCCACAACTCACCTTCCAGTACACCATGATGGAAACTCACGTTCACCTCTCCAACAGCGGTTCTCCAGCCACAAACACTGTTGGACAGACAGCAGGACAATCAGGAGCTATCCCCCCACCGCCCGCTCCTGCGAGTAAAGGTCCTACGCTGCAGCGCGAGGCCGATGCGTTGTTATCATGCTTCAAGGCAAGTGCAAGTTAGGCCATGTTCAAATGGTATATTTCATTTCTATCAGAGTGCGGTCGTCAAGACGGGTCAGATCTATGCCTTCCATGCAGACACACGCAGATTGTAGGTAAACGACTCGGCATGGTCCAGTGAGTCGAAAACTTTGCCTAACACTACATGTTTTGACAGGGGGATCCACCAGTATGCCCCGTACCCGCAACGCACATCGACAGCCTCTCTTGGTCGTGAGCTCGAAAAATATGATCAGATCTGTGATACCATTGAATCACGATTGGTGAGCATCTCTTTGTTGCCCATCTGCCTTCTAGAACACTGTCCCTCTAGCTGCATGCCACTTCAATCTCGAAGCGAGATCTTGCTCGGGAGGAGCATCGTGCACAAGAAGCCGAGCAAGCTACTATCGCAGTACAGGCACCCAAAGAGCCTGTGTCGTCCGCCGAGGCAGGCGATGCAACAATGCCGTTTCCGGGTCAAGTCTCGCCACAAGGACCTACTCAACGCATACCCATGTGTCGCCCATCTACCATTTCGTTGTCTTCTCTTAATCGGAATGTTCTCCCTCGATGGCATTGACATGGAGATGTCAGATTTGACGAATCTGTTCGGGTAGACTCATGAACATGAAGGACAATGTCACGTCGCACGCAACGGAGAGCGTATGGACCGCCAAGACCAACTACGCTTGGGATATTCACCTCTTGTTCAAGTGTAGGATCACCAACATCTACGTCTCCTTCTCCTCTTTGAAGTCGTACGTCAAAGTCAACCATTCCGGCTCTCGCAAGATTCCAAAAAAGTGCCTCGCAAACACGTTCGTGCGATTGACCCCCTGACCTACCCCGTATCTATGATAAAGTCACCTATAGCAAGGTGAGTTGTACCCCAACGTGTGTCCAGACTGTCTGACGCATGTTATAGCTCAAAAACCAATACATGAACGACGTAGTGAACACCCGACACCCTTTCCTTCAGAGTTCCAAGGATAAGCTCTCGGGTCTAATCGACCGCCTCGTCACTCTGTATGCCAAGTATGTCATCGGTGACGACTCCTCCATGGCTTTACAGCAGCTCAAGGTTCATCAACGAGAGCATATAGCTTGCGAGCGCAACACTACATAGCATGGCAGCAGATGTTGGCACAGGAGCGCCGCGGGGACGCTGGTGCCTCTGACACGGGCGGAATCATCCTCGCCCGTGAGGATGAGAGTGGCACCGTGGACACTTAAACGCCGCTCGGTGGCTTCAGACTAAAGCGGAAGAGGGTGTCCCTCATCGTTGCAGTCCTCGTATTTGTTGCGCTCATTAACACGAACATCATCAAGGACAGTCCTAAAGCGAACAAATGTTTCGCAATTCTGATGTTTAGCACGATTATGTGGGCATCTGAGGTACGTTGGCACTATTCATGGAATGACGTCGGACTTGACAGAGTATAGGCCATTCCGCTCTTTATCACCTCGACGCTCGTTCCATTCTTTCTAGTTGTATTCAGAGTCATTCGCTCGGACAGCGATGACTCTGCCGTTGTCGACGCGGGATGCGACCAAGTGAGTTACAAAAGCCATGTTCGAGGCAGCCGCTAATACACGCCAACACAGGCACGTATTCTCCGCCATGTTCTCCTCGACGATTATGCTTCTCATCAGCGGTCTAACAATTTCTGCCGCGCTAAGCAAGACGAATATCGATCGGATGTTGATCACGCGACTATTGAGTATGGCCGGATCGAAACCTCGGACAGTTCTCTTGGCCTTTATGGGAGTATCACATTTTGCCAGCATGTGGATCAGGTCCGCATCGATATTCTTTTTTTCTTTGTCTTTGTAGAACTCTGACACGTATTTTCAGTAACGTCGCGGCTCCGGCGCTCTGTTTCACTTTGATTCGCGTATGTTGGACTGCAACGGCGTGCTTATTTTCTAATTACCTATGTAGCCTATTCTTCGGACGTTGCCTGCAAGGGCACCTTTCGCACCATGTTTGATTGTGAGTCTGGTCGAATCTCACATGTAGTCGCTCAAGTAGGTGGCACACCCAACTCGGAATTGCGCTCGCGGCGAACATCGGTGGTCGAAGCTCGCCCATTTCATCGCCTCAGAACCTCACCGCCGTGGGGTACATGGACCCCAAACTCGACTGGGTGAGCTGGTTTGCCGTTGCGCTGCCCGTTTCTATCATTTCCGTCATGCTCATCTGCTTGCTCCTCCTCATGAGTTACAAACCTGCCCGTGCACCAGACGGAGATGGCGAGATCGAGATAAGGACTATCCGGCCGACGAGGGAAGCATTCACTCTCAAGCAGGGGTGGGTGACTGGTATGTATCGTGACGATCGCGCTGTGGTGCATCGAGCATGAGATCGAGAGTGCCATCGGCGATATGGGTGTTATCGCTATAATACCGATTGTCGCTTTCTTTGCCACCGGTATTTTCAAAAAGGTAGTACTGTACGCTGAAGAGTGTACCTTTGTAGGCTGACGCTACCTTGACCGCAGGACGACTTTGAGCAGTTTGCGTGGACGATCGTGTTCCTGGCTATGGGTGGCATCGCGCTCGGGGATGGCGTCAGGTTGAGCGGACTCATGGACACCATGGATGGCATTATCCACGGCATGCTCGAAGGGAGAACACTTTACTCCGTTGTCATTGTCTTCTCGGTTGTTGTCCTCGTATGTTCCTTCCGCATTCCATCATCACTTGACTAATTCATCCTGTACGCACAGGTTGTCTCGACGTTTATCAGCCACGCAATCGCCAGTGTCCTGCTTGTCCCCACCGCACAACAAGTGGGGAAGAACCTTCCCGGTGATCGCGCCAACTTGCTCATCTTCCTGACGGGTTTCATATGTTCGACGGGAATGGGTATGCCGGTATTTGGGTTTCCGAACCAACTTGCGTACGTTCCGTTCTCGTTCTCGTTCCCTGCGTGGATCATACATGTTGGTTCGCTAGGGCAGCACAGGAGGACGATCTCGGTCACCCCTACCTTATCGATGTTGACTTTTTTAGGAATTGTGTTCCAGCGAGCGTCATCGCAACACTGGTACGTGTGCCGTGGGTATCCGTTTTCGCCAACTAACACGTAGCATCGGATAGATCGTCGCTTCGGTGGGGTACCTGTTGATACTGGTGATCGCGTGAGCGAACGCGCAACGTGCTTCTGGCGTCACTCACTGCTGACGAATTTTCCTAGACTTTAACGGGGCGTTGCAATTGGAATAACGGACTGTTAATCATGGCTACCTACGGGTTCTTCTCGACCTTTGGCTAGAATGGACATCACCAGTACATGTAAATCTAACTAACTTAACAAGAGTTGCTTTGGGACTATGGTCCAGCGGACTCTGGTATGGCGTCTGAGCCATGCACACTAGGCGCTACGACTGCAGGGGACGTCCGCTTAGAGCAACGCCCAGCCCAGTATGGCTGTCTTTCTCAGGTTAAACAGTCGGCCGTGCACACCATATGGACTCTGCAAAGAACGATCTGTGCTCTGTAGAGCTAGCTGCGAAGCACATTCACAATGCCATCTCCCACCCTCAGTGGTCTCAGGCAAGTCCAGCAGTACTCTCGCGTCCCGACTTCTAACCAATCACGGATGCCTCACGCGCGGATCTCAGGGTCCCGGATGACCCGCTGCTACGTTTTCGTTTTCATGCGCGATGACCGCAAATCTGGTCAACTGGGTGTCTAGCTCTGATCCCGAACTATGTTCGCGAGATGGAGAGGCACCTCAGCATCGATCATGATGTCGGGCAAGCCGGATGCAACTAGGTCGAGTGAATGGAGTGTAAGTGCGAATGAGCGGTGCGAACGGGTGGGACGCATGTGGTCAGGCCTCAGGAGTGGCAGAGGTATAAGTAGGACGCAGGTGCGAGCGAGTGAGATGTAGCTGGGCAACAAGCTATTGTTACCTGCAACGGAAATTGGTCTCTGAGACCGCCACAACCCGCTCCCGAAGAGTGCTGCCCGCTGAAGTGTTGGAATGTGGAAAATTTCCACTATAGGTGCTTACTTAATCTAACTACAGGTTTACACTCTTTGGTATGAATTCCACAACCCCGAAATGCCAAACGGCGTCGACCAACTTAAAGTCTACTCCACAATCAGCTGGGAGCGCAGCGAGGAGCAAAGACGTCGCTATTACTGGCCTCCAGTAGGTCGAGTTTTCACTTTGGAGACCCTCTCTAAGTCGTCTTGTGTAGAGTGCTTGTGGTCGGACCATGGATAGCAAGGAATGTCGAAGATCCCCATGGGTGCGGGTTTGACCACATGCTAGCATCGTTTATCTTGGGCTGTATGGTCGACGAGTCCTCAACGATGGAGCAAGCGAACTCTACCCTCCAAACATGTCTCACTCGTGTTCTTCCTATCTGCAACAACACCAAAATCAGAGATCATTTAGAAGCCTAGTAAGCGTTGTGCACCCACTTGCTTATATCTGAATAAACTTTGTAGCTCCAAAGCCACCACCGAGTCAGGTCTATACCCACATTTCGTGCGTGCTGCAAATATCGCGCTCTCTCGCACCCAGTGTCTCGCCGAGATCGACGAGCTTCGCACGCCATCAGATCGACTTGCTAGACCATGACACAATCCCATCAAGGTGCAGGTTCTGTTCGTAAACCTGACGTTGTCTTGGTCTCCACCAATGACGTTCGAGACGGTGACAAAAATGATGACTATACCAAGCAGCCAAAGGAAAGTTTCAGCTGGTGAGAGCTCTGCACGGTGATCGAATTCAAGATGGGCTGCAAGATGATGGTAATAGCATCATGATACCTGACGATGAATAGGGAGCTCTGCTTGTGTGCGACTCGTTCACACAACGAATGGCAGCAATGGCATCTACTGTTATCAAGAAGAATGAGACAGGCCATGTATATCAATATTTCACTTCTTCGCTCTCTTCCTCGTCGCTCATCTTGCGCAGCATTGTATACGGGCCAGCGAGGAGTCGTTGAAATGGTTCATCCCAGGTCTCGTCAGAGGAGATGCCAAAAGCTACTTGTCGCTGTAGAGCATCTTAACACCCTTGTGCAACGAACCAATTCTTTTTGTGACCTTCACCAGGTGTGACATCCTTGTTACGATGGAATAGATAGTAGAACTTTTTCTCCGCACACCCCATCCCATTCACTTTGAGCCATGCATCCAGGGGAGTATTCAGGCGAAGTACACCCTGATTGTAACGGACACAGACCCATAAGAGAACCCAAATGAATGATTCCGCATCATGAGCATAGACGTGTTTGATTTCTCCTGCTTGCCCCTATCCATCTGTCTTTCCATTTCCACCCCTGGAAATGGATGGATGTCCATCCATTAGTCCATCCACTAGTCTATCTGGTAATATATCTACCAAAGTATACTTTCATCTATCCA
>JBBPLU010000648.1:0-12948 GCA_038089935.1 Boletellus emodensis | reverse complement strand
AGTTCCGTTCCGGTTCCCAGGTATTTTCTGCGGATGAGTAACCCTTCCATCGGATCAGGTACTGCCTTCGTGTTCCGGTGCCTCTGTGGGAAAGAATCTGATCTATTTCGTACTGTTCATCTCCGTCGATAACGTCAGGTGGCGGGTTGATGAAGTTGGGTCCGAACTCATCGGTTTCCTTATAGGGATGTAAGAGACTGGCATGGAATACAGGGTGGATTCGCCAAGTGGGAGGGAGACGAAGTTTGTAGGCGACTGGGGTGACGACGTGTTCGATCTCAAAGGGTCCCTCTCGTTTGGGAGCAAGCTTTTTGGACGGGTAGTGTAATCTGAGGTTTTTGTTATCCAACCACACCTTATCTCCGCGTTTCCAGGGGCGGAACTTAGTCCTAATTCGTTCCTTCATCGCCTGCTGCGCAATTTGATGGGCGTGTTGTGCTTCTGTCCGTGCTTTCTCCAAAAGGGTAAGCCTTTGTTCTAGAGCCGGAAGGAAGGTTTTTCCTAGGGAAGGGTAGGCACGAGGTTCATACCCCATCATTAATGAGAATGGAGATTGCTTTGTCACGGAATGTGCTGCGGAGTTGTGAGCAAACTCGGCCATTGGGAGGAGTTCCGTCCAGATCGTGGGATTTCCTTGGCAGAAGATGCGGAGATAGGTTTCCAGTTCCTGGTTAACACGTTCGGTTTCTCCGTCCGTTTGTGGATGATAGGCAGTGGATAGTGCTACGTCATATTCCAGTAGGCGGGCTAGCTCTCGTGCAAAGGCTGAGGCGAATTGGGGGCCCCTATCCGAGGTGCATTTGTCGTGAAGGCCGAATCGGGGGAATACAGTATTGAAAAAGAGTTGGGCAACGCCCTTTGCATCGATGTCTGAGTGGCAAGGAGAGAAAATTACCCCCTTTGTAAGTCCTTGGTCGACCACGACCAGAACTGCGTCAAAACCATGAGAGGAAGGCAGAGCGGTGATCAAGTCAGTGGAAATAAATTGAAAAGGACGCGTCGCGTTGTTGAGGGGAACAGAGGGTGGAACGGTGGGATGGGTGACCGTCTTGTTTGCTTGGCAAACGGCACATCCTGCAACGAATTTGTGAACATACGTACTTAATCCGGGCCACCAGTAGTCCCTCTGAAGAAGATTCTGTAGGCGGAAGATTCCTGCATGTGCTCCGGCAGGAGAGGTGTGTATCGAGAATACTAAATCATGGCGTGCATCCTCCGGTACGTAGAGACGATTCTTGAAGTAGAGGAGGTTGTCGTCATATCGCCAGTCGGATTGGTGGGTTCGGGGAAATAAGGGGGACCCCTCCTGTAATGCTTTCAGCGCAGAAAGTACTAGAGGATCCGTTGGAGAAGATTCGAAAAGTTTATTTCGGAGGGCAGTATCTATGATTCGGATGAAGTGGTCTTCTGGAATGAGGACAACATCCTGGTTGTCGTGAGAAACATCCACTTCCGCTCGTCTGGAGAGGGCATCTGCCGGTCCCATCTGTGTTCCGGGAGTGTGTTGGAATTTAAGGTCGAAATCCTGGAGAAAGAGCATCCATCTGGCCTGTCTTCGTGACAGTTTATGGGGTTGTTTGAAATATGCCAAGTTCTTGTGGTCAGTGAGGATGGTGACAGGGTGCGCAGTTCCTGTAAGGTATTGTCGCCAGTCCTCCAGAGCTCTGATAACTGCCAATAGCTCGCGATCGTAAATGTCGTAGTTTCTTTCTTCGGGGGAAAAGGTCTTCGAGAAGTAGGCGCAGGGGTGGAGGTCACCATTGTTATCTTTCTGCATCAACACACCTCCACACGCCGTAAGGGAAGCATCTGTCATGACCCAGAAAGGTTTCTCTGTTTTCGGAAGCTGAAGTACTGGCTTAGTCAAGAAGGCTTGTTGCAAGGTTTCGAACGCTTTCTGACATTCCAAAGTCCAGTTCCAAGTTGTCGACTTCTTGGTTAGATCGTGAAGGGGGCGACTGATTCCAGAGAAATTTGGTATGAACTTCCTGTAAAAGTTGCAGAATCCGATGAACGATCGTACTGCTTTTACGGTGGTTGGTGGAGTCCACTTGTGGATTGCTTCTAGCTTGACCGGATCTAAAGTGATCTGTCCAGGTCGCACTATGAGTCCCAAGTATTCTACTTCCGTGACGTTGAACGAGCATTTTGAGAGTTTCAGGTAGAGTTTATGTTCTCTCATCCGTTGCAGAACTCGGATAGTTCTCCGATGGTGTTCCTCTGGGTCGTCATCCGTGTGTATAATGAGGTCGTCCATGTAAATCTCTAACCATCCTTCCGCTATCATGTCTCCGAAGATGTTGTTCATCATGGACTGAAACGTGGGAGGGGAATTACTCATTCCGAAGAACATGACCAGTGGTTCGAATAACCCTAATGGAGTGATGAAGGCCGCCTTCCAGGTATCTTCTCGTTTTATGAGCACATTGTTGTATCCCCATCGGACGTCGAATTTGGAAAAGAGGGTGGCGTCTTTTAGCTTATCGATAAGATCTGGGATTAAGGGTAGGGGATAAGCGTTCTTGATAGTGTGCTCGTTGAGGTATCTATAATCCTGGCAGGGGCGTAACCCTCCATCTTTCTTCTGAACGAAGAAGAACGGTGAGGCTTGGGGGGACTTAGAGGGTATGATTTTTCCTGATTTTAGATGTTCTTCGATGAAATCTTTACAGGCCTGGAGTTCCTTCGGGTTTAGTGGATAAGCTTTTGCCACTTTTGGTATGAATGAGTCGTCGAGTTCGATGGCGTGATCATATGGACGGGAGGGTGGCAACTCTCCTTCAGCAGGTTCTCCGAATACGTCGAGGTATTCTTTGTACTGGGGCGGTAGTTTAATTTCGTTTTTAACTGCCTTCTGTGCCAGTTCCGTGGAGAGGGTGGTATGCGCAATCGTTTCTTTCTGTTCCAGATAGCGAATCAGATATCGTTGATCAACCGGGTCTTCGTAGGGGTGTTTTGATTCGGGAATAGAAATTCTTCCCTCTGCCCAGTCTATCTTTGGATTGACGGCTCGCAGCCATGTCATTCCTAGAATCGTTTTTTCATTTCCGCAGTCTATCACCATGAACCTGGTTTTCTCTTTTCGCTTTCCAGTTTGAAGGGAAAGAGTCACAGTCGATCGTATGGTTCCATTTTTGTTAGGAGTTCCGTCTACATTGTGCGCTAAGATTGGTTGTCGTAGTCGCTGGGTTTTCAGCCCGTGTTGTAGCACTAGAAATTTACTGATGAAGCATCCCGTTGCTCCACTGTCGATAAGTGCTGAGGCTTCAATGGTTTTCTCATCGTCCGTAAGGTGAATGGGGATTTTGATTGCTCTAGAATTTGGTCCAGATACAAATACAGGAGCGACGATTATAGGTGAGGGAAACGGAGCCATTGACCTCGGTTTCCCTTTCAAAAACCCTCCGAAGTGGTTAGCTTTCGCACTTCTTCTTCATCGGCCGAGGTGCACACTTTGAGAATGCGGAGGAGTTCCTCTCTGGGGAGTTCCGATCCTTCGAGGAATTTGGAGAGGTCGTCTTCAACAACTTCTACCGCTTTGATGGCCTGAGGTTTGGGGCGATTTCCGGATTTGGAGAATCTCCTTCCTCCTTCTGTGCGAGGATGATTAGACGATCGACAGCCCACCCGATGGCAAACAAAGCATTGATTGTTCCTCATATGAGTTGCTCGTTCTACCGGGGTAAGTCGGATGGCGTCGACATCCATTGCGTTAGGATCCCTGTTGGAACGGGAAGATCCTCCTCCTGGAAGGGGAATGTAGTTCCTCCTTTCTCTCAGTTTTCGTAACCTCAGGATATTCTCATTGAACACCTGTGCTTTCTTGATCCAATCCCTCCATTTCGTCGGCTGAGGATTGATCGTTGCCATCATGTTGGCTAGTTTGTAGTCCACTCCTCGTCTGAGGACATCGATGAGGACGTCGTCATGTCCGTCATCCATTTCGGCTCGGCCTACGGCCAGCTCGAAGTTCGCGATGAAAGCGTCGAAGTCGCCTCTCTTCTCCCTTGGAGTCAGGCCGCTTTCTTTATCGTCGCGGTACTGCGATTGTCGCATGTCGTAGAGATTATTCCTAGATCTCTCCTTTTCTCCAGTCGGCACAAACGAGGTGGAGAAGTCTTCCATGAACCGGTCCCATGTTACCCCAGTTCCGGCTGCTAATCCTTGCAGCTTCTTATAGTAAGATTCGGCGAATACCGCCCCTCTGCCTTTGCTCATTTTGTTGAGGCAGGTTAAAATCATAGCCCTGTCGTTGTTCCTGTACGTTCCTTCATTGATGATGAAGTACACCGACATAGCTAGCATCCATCGCTGAGCATCAGCGGCATCTCCTGAGAAATCGGCGGGTAAGGCCGCTTTCAACTCGGAGGTTCATTCGTTGTTTCCTGACATCTCGATGTCGTCTTCTTCTACTTCTTCTTCGACGGAAAGTACTCTGATCTGCGGGATAGGGGAAGGTTCGAACAGGAGAGCGGGTCCTAAAGTTTCCTCGGTGGGCTGCGTGCGAGGTGGAGGAGAGTTGTGCGAAGGGAGCGCGAACTCTTCTGTTTCTGTGGTGAGGACCGGGGGAGCGGGAGTCCCTGAGGTTCTCCTCTTCCTTCGGGAGGTAAGGAGAGGGTTCGGGGGAGGTTGAGGTCTTCGAGAGCTGGAGGCTATCCTAGTGGAGGGTATGGGTGACGCCGCTTGGTAGGGATTTATAAAATCCGGTACCGATGGTTGGGGGGATGGGGAACGGGGAAGTTCAGGGGCGTCAACAGGGATAGCGTCGTCAGAGTCGTCCTCAGCTGGGAGTCGGTACGACGTGGTGGGAGCGGGGGGAGTCCTACTGCGAAGAGCAGGGACAAGAAGAGAGCTAGTTCTTTTGTTACGTATACGCGAAGTTCCGGAGCGTACGCTTTGAAGTAACCGTCGATGTCAAAGTCGGAAGTCTCGCTATCCTCTCGAGGACTCGCGGAGGGACCAGAACTAGCACGTAGATTGCGTAGAACTAGCTGGGGAATACATCGTACAACAGGTCGTTATAAATACCCAGACAGAGCTATACCCACGGTCTATAAAGAGAATCGTCTAAGTATGGGCAAAGGTACCTTTGCCTAATTCGGGGAGGTGTCTGGTTATGGGTGGTGGGAAAACGTGACCGCAGCGAGAGATGGGTCAAGGGGAGAGTAACGTCCGAGGTGATAGGAAGTGAATCAGAGGCAAGGTGGCGCTTACCCGGTTATGGAGGAACGGAAGACCGGGTAAGGGAGGTTATCGATCCCATCAAAGGGACGTCCCTCAAGTACATATAATAAGTCGTCAGCATAGACAGAACAAGGAAAGGGATGATCATAAAGAGACTCGAACCACTGCTGCTCAAGGAACAACGCTTCGTTTGTAACACAGGGAGAGGGTGATGTTGTGCATTGTTTGTATGTGGGCATCTACTGTATGGCAAGAAAGTCCACATATCTTCCATGTTCCTTGCAAATTCAGCCCTCTTCTTTGTCTAATGAAAAGGACCATCCTTCTGGCAGACATGGATCAATAACAGAAGCAATGATGGATGGTAAATGTGTCATCATCAAGAAAATCTTGTGCAATAACTGTGATGAGCAGAGACAGTGCCTTGAGGTCTGGCATCCTTTTCATGGATTCTGTTTGCTAGACACTAAGCTTGAACATTTAGATGTTTGCCAGCAAGGCTATCCTATGGAGAACATTACAACATGGAAATATTGTCCCCTTCTTGGGAGTCATTGTACAAGGCAACAGTATAGATCTGGTTTCACTATTCTTGAGAAATGGCAGTGTCAGAGCTTACTTGGGGGGAGTCAACTCACACCATTGGCCTGAATTGGCCAAAAAATTAAGCAAAGACCTCATGGAAGCTTTGAAATATATTCATTCTTATGATCTGCCCATCATTCATGGAGATCTCAAGGGGGTAAGAGGCATCCACCCATCACTTCTCCATTTCTAAGATCCACTAGGACAATGTGCTGATTGATGATCTCGGTCACGCACGTCTTGGAGATTTCGGTCAATCCTATGCGTCGGACTCGGGAAGATTCCACTCGTGTTGGTCTCCCAAAATACTCTCCTTTCCCTTGGATGGCACGGGAGCTTATGGTCGTTGAAGATGACATCAAAGCCTCAGACAAATCTGACATATATTCCTTTGGATGTGTTTTGTACGAGGTATGGTGGCATTCCTCAGAGATCATGTTGATATTCATATTGTTGCGATCAGATGGTCTCCGGCGAGACCCCGTTCAAAGAAGTGCGTGATGCACAGATAAGGAAGCATGTCCAGAGCGGCGGACGCCCGCCTAGGCCAAGGTCGATCAGCGAGGATTGTCTGCTCTGGAAGGTAGCCAAGGAGTGTTGGGAGTCCGATCCTAAGAAGCGAGGCGCCTTGTTTCTCTCTTATATTCTTCCTCACGACTGCACTGATGATCAACCAGTCTGATGTCGTTGTAATATTGCACCTTCAGCGCATGAGTGGCCATTGATTCAAGATGTATGAACAAATAATAAATGGCATCATGACTACGTGTTAGATATGCAAGGACGTACGGAATCTGCGAAGACAAATCAAGGTGTTCAGTGAGAACCCACCCACTCCGTGACCCCACTTAGCCCTCAACGTGACATGCGAGATGGCTACAAAGGTGTAATCGCATTCAGTGTTCTGGGAGACATCGCATTGTCTCTTGAGATGTAGACAGAGCCAGGAACCGGCAGCGACAAGAGGTTGAACATCACGCGTCATCAAGCAGGGCTATGAGAAACAGTTGGTCAGATTCGAAACTGCATAGGTCATCACAGTATCACTCTCGTTTGGGGCGATTCCCTCTACCAACCTGTGCTCCAGGCATGGTATGGTAGAGCCTGAACATCAGTGGATGCCTCGCCATCCCCATTACAGTATCGTCCGTGGGATTCAGCATTCTTGGCCCTCCTATGCTCGTAAGCGCGATCACAGAGAAAAAAAGGGGAAGAGAAGTGTTCGGCCATTCCTTGGTGGCTTGGTCACCTCTTCCTGAGCCAACAAGAGTAGGCAAACCTCGAGTTGTATTACTCACAGCCGAAAGAACCACGATACACGAGTCGGATGCTGCCAGAGGTCCTCGGCTGATGCTGTCTACTTCAGACCTAGGATCGTGCCGACAAGCCGGTTGGGGACGTTCAGTCGCCGACTAAGTTTCTGCGTCAAGGCGTTGATTCGATTGTCTGAAGGCACGGTTGCATCTTCATTATATATGTCTGGTTTGCCTTTAGTCTTCGAGTCTACAGCAATCGATTCTCCTAGGAGATGTCGTGCCCTAGGAACGAGGTACTGGGAAGACAACCCAATATGTTGAACGGACACGGACTAGAAAACGCCTACTTTGCCGTTCAGCCCCACTGCCTTGGACATCGTCCCCGCATATAGCTGCGACAACGCGCCAAACGACATGTCATACCAACACGAAAGTATTCTGTTCTGAATCACATTCTGCTCTCTCAGTTGGACCTGCGCAGTGTGAACATGTGATAGACATACCAAAACGAATTGATCGAATGACGGGAGGTGCTGCTGAAGATCCGTCTTGATGTCGCCCGGGCTGAGGGAGATGGACACGATACCCAGATCGCCATACCGCCGCGCGAGTTCCAGGGCCGTCACCACGTCTGCCTGTTGCGCACATACATTCACAAGTTCGAGCCCAGCTCATCAACTTGAGGGATGTACGAATTTGCTGAGAGTAGAACGTCGGAACCAACTTTTCCGAATCTTCGAACGTGTCAAAGTTGAGGCGGCCGGATAGGTGAACGGACGAGGACGTGGTCACGATCCGAGCCTTGCCGTCCGAGGTTGTCTTGGCTATGGCGATCAACGTCGGCAGGAGTAGCCTGGTGAAGAAGAAGTGACCTGTGTGCGGTGTAGCTGATGGGTGGGGTGTGTTGGTGCCAGAAATCGATGATGGCGTACTTAAAACGTTCGTTCCGAACTGAACGTCGTATCCGTCGACCGTGATTCATTTGACAGGAGGAACCATGACACTGCTGCGAAAATATATGGTCTATGTCCATCCGAGACAAACACGAGTCTACGCACGCATTGTTGAGGAGCATGTGGAGCTGCGTTTTCTTGCTGCCGTGGACACCGGTATTTCAGCGTTTGGAAGCGCCATTTTCTCATCTGGGGCAAAGGGACGGCGGAACATGGCGGGCATCTGACCATCCTTGCCGTCTACTTGCCAGTTCCCGCGCTCGCGCCGATGATGATGATCTTGCCCACGAAGTCAGGGATGTCTTTTGCGCTGGGCGTCGGTAAATGCCCCGCAGCCGGGTCTTGAGTCCGCTCATCATGGGGTGGTGCGAGTGCACAAAAACGAGATGCTTATATCACCATGCTCGACAAGGTTTGATTGAGGCGGTAGCGCAGTACTACATCACAGCGGAGGGAGTTCTGGCCATCCGCTAGCACTAGTGAGCCCCACAGCGGAAAAGAGTGTCAATACAGGACGACGTCACCTATGCGCCCCGTTACCCGTACATGATCCCTTAGGTACGCAATTCTCAAAACAAGTGGTCCTCCCAATGGATCCGTTCATGCGAGAGTTCTTGGTGTGCTGGGATGAATCCTTGGCGTTGTCCAGACAAGTGCTCTCCACAGTCGTGGATTCAGAAAACAAACTTTCATTTGATACGAAAAAGAAAGATGTAGCTGGAAAAAGAGATCACATAAGTATCAACAGTAGTAGATGATTCAAGTAGCACACCTAACTGCGCCTCAGGGTTCTCCGCAGCATCAGAGGCTTGAGTCGAAGGGACTGATATGATTTCCACCTCCGAAGTATCATAACCATCCTGTACTTGGTCCTCTGATACGTTGAAATTAAATCTAGTACAGACTAAACAACGGTTAACTCACCATCTAGCTAACGCTTTGTATGCTTTGACTTCTTGCGTGCAGGGCCCAGGAATAACAATTGTTGGGCCCTTAGTAGCAG
Source organism: Boletellus emodensis (assembly GCA_038089935.1). Lineage (NCBI taxonomy): Eukaryota > Fungi > Basidiomycota > Agaricomycetes > Boletales > Boletaceae > Boletellus > Boletellus emodensis. The sequence goes on along the minus strand of JBBPLU010000648.1, from coordinate 3,967 downwards.
GGCTGGCAGCAGACGGTTTGGAAATCATAATAGCGCGAGTTGAAGATTTCTGATTGAACCTCAGATGGCCGTCTTGACCGTGAGTGGGAGTCGACCAGCAGAGCTCGGTGGGTACAAGTCCATGGTCACTGTGCGTGTTGAGGATCACTGCAGGACAGTGTCCACAGCAAGCCGGAAGTTTTGGTGACGAGGAGACCGAATCATGGGTTGGGGCGTGTCAGTTATGGAAGCACTAGCTGTGGCTACCGAGCGCAGGTACACGGATCGTGGGACAGACCCGCACCCGTTTGTACGGGTACAGGTACGAGTACAGTGTCGACACGGGTTTGACATTTCGACACCGTACTCGTACCCGTACCCGTGGCGCAAACACCGCGGTGTCACCCATATCCATCTGCAACCCTAGAAAGCTACACCAAAGACGGAGTGCGCACACACATCCTCCTTGGAGGCAACACTAGAAGGGGATGAAAAAAGACCAGACGATGGATTTGAAGGGAAGAACGGATCTCTCCGCGCCCACCCCCAACACCGACACTTACCACGGCGCCCTTCCCACCTCGCATGCAGCTTTGCCACCATCCCGACGCCCACGAGCGACATGCGTTCAATCACGCTCTTCCCATCACCGGTGATGGGTCATTGCTTGACCTGTTGCAAACGGCGTGCTCATCATGACGGGTTCAAAAGTGTCGGTCGACAGACTTATCTGGTGCATAAAGTCCCCTGCCGCTGAATCCATGACGCTGTGTCAAACGCAATCTTCGCGGTGCCAAACTCAACGTCCACATCGACATCCGTTGCATCGATCTCCACGATAACTAGTACCGGAACGCTGGAAGTCTGTTTGCCGGAACATGATGAATCGGCCGCGAACGTGTCCGCGCTTGAGGAACTGTTCCCCATGACGACCGAAAGAGATCTCCTCGATCGAGGTAACTTATTATCCTAAAGCAGCCTTCGAACGCGACACATTTCCGTGAAGACATGCGAAGGAGATGCTGCTAGAAATGCGAGCCGGACGAAAGAAAACGAAAACTACATGTCACCGTCCGCTAGTACCCTACTGGAGGCGTCGATCCTTCCGAACACGAGCGTGATTGCACGCACGCACGAGAGCCGGCAAGAACGGGCCTACGACGAGACATAGAGGTCCGTGAAGTTCTCTTTCGATGCGGGCCTGCGGCATGCAGCGGAAGGATCCTGAATTTCGATGATAGGCACCACCACATGCGCGGGGTCACCTCGACTACGGTGGGCTCCAGCATTTACTTCTGCTAGGACCCTCGGCTGTTCCTGCATGCATTCGGCTCCTGGGTGAGCTTGAGCAACCGCTGAGGTCGTCGAGCGGGAAGGCAAGACATAAACGGGGGTGCAATCAAGGACAATAATGTGAGCATTATAGGCGTGTTCGTTCCTATTCACGATGTTGACGAGTCTACGTTCAGCCGCCCGCTGGAGATCGTCGAATTAGGAGGTAGGAGGAATCGTGGAAATCTATCCGGAGAGCAAATTTTGTCGAAGGCAGATTCCAATTCCTCCTGAACACGTCGTCGTCGCGTGCTCGTGTTCGGATGGGTTGGTGCGTTGTCTCGATTGTACGTGGAGGCGAATTTTCTGCATCTTAGCTTTTTCTCCAGGCTGGAACGCCGTATGATGCTCTGCTCTGGAAAGTGTTCCACAAGTGTTGGCAGTCTGATCATGAGAAGCGACCCTCTGCGAGGCGCTTTGTTTCCTTATAGTTATTACTATTCCCTATGACCGCGTTGGTAGATCAATCGGTCTGATGCCCCTGTAAATTTTCAACTTTAGTTTCTTGTTAACCTCATACTCACCAACCCTGAAGGAGGTATTGATTCAAGATATATGGTCAAGTAATAAATGACATTATCTGATTTGAAACCGTCAGGGAGAAAATAACATGCAGTAAAGGACATTGTAAGAGGGTGCATACGCCGGCGGGTATCAACTACGGCGTCGACAGTGGGAGCTAACGCAATTGTGGCCATACGGGACTGGGCGCTGATGAGAAGAACAAAAAGAGCATGGTGGACTCTGGCCTGATGCAGACAAGAATAGGCATACATGAACCCCCCCTCACATACACACACACACACTGTGATCATACAAAACGGAAGATTTTCGTCGAAAATGGATCAGATCTCAGCTCCATTGGTGTATCGTCGACAAGTAAAACACGGAGCGCATGTGGGAGAAACACTAAAAATTACTGATACAGCCTTCATATCGGGAAAGAGAGAAACTCACATTAATTGAACACTTCAAATCCCGATGTGGACGAAGACGACACGCTTCTCTAGCGATACATCCTCGGCCGTGGCCACCGCCGCAGTATTCAGAGCAACAGCCGCCCGCTCAAAATCGATGACAGGGTGTTTGAACATCCCCTCGTAGAACCGAGTCACCACCTGGTGCGCAATAGAGTCGTCCACCTTCCACAGCGTCCCAATCACCCCATTGAACCCTGCAAACTGCATCCCTGCCGCGAGATGAAGAACCTCGTCCGGGGTCGACTCGTCTCCCAACGCAGTGTGGCACGCAGACAGGAACGCAAGCTCCGAGTTCGTGTAGCGCTCCTCGATGATCCGCATCAGGGTGAGCTTGCCATCTCCCATGGCGAACCACGACTCGAACGGTCGTTGTGGGTGCTGCGCTCCATGGCAAGCGATGTGGACCCACCGGTGGTCCCGGAATGCCTGCACAGTGCCTTCGATTGTGGCAGCTTCGTCAACGACGGTTTCGAATGTCACGTGAAGGGGCATACTGGTCTTGTTCCAAATTCTGTCGAGCTCGAGCCCAACTTGCGGGAGGTCACACAAGCCCGTGTCTGCACTCGGCTTCCCCTGACCGACGGCCACAAACGAGATTGCGTTCGCTGTTCCAGATGCTTTGCGGGCCTCCCTCTGAGCGCGAGCACGGTCTCGAGAACGAACGAGCGTGGAGAGAGAGGGAGCGTACGACGAGACATAGATGTCCAACAGACCCTTCTTCCCTTTCAGATACGGACCTGCCGCGTGGAATGGGAGAACAGTGAATTTCGAGGTCAGACACCACCAGATCCGCGACCCTGGCGGCAGCTTCAAGTCGTCTTGGAGCACAGTAGCAATTGGTTCGACCACGGACGACCACAGCTCGCGCAACATTCGCTTCACCCACGACTCTCTGTGATCCCCATATGCATCCGGGTCTTTCGTGAGTTCAGACAGTTGTGAACAGAGTTGGATCACATCAGCCAGCGAACAGGGAAGGGAGATATGAATAGGAGGGCCAGCATGAAGAACAATGAGAGCGTCGCAGCCATATTCGCTCGCATTCACGATGATCACAGGTCCCTCTTCTGCCGCTCGTCGCAGGTCGTCAAAGTGAGGAGGTAAGAGGAATCGTGAGAACCCATTGAGTTGGCGAATGCTGTCCACCACCGACCGCCACTCTGCCTGCACCCGCCAGTACGGACCTAAACCCTTCCCTTCCGCATGTTTCCTAAGGTCTGCACTCAGCTGTGTGAATTTTATTCTGAGATTGCTTGCTTGGTTATCTTGGCCTTCCAATGCAGCTAAGGAAATGTCAAAGCGTGCAAGTTGATTCCACAGGATTCCTCTTCCCTGCTCTAGGAGCTCCACAGCCATCTGCAATTCACCATGTCTAATGGCACATGAGAATGCATTGCTGGCTACATCAGCTACCCTTGCTTGCATTGTCTCATGTCTTGAATCCAGTGAAGGGGTGAAGGAGGTGAAATGATCTAGGGTGTTAAGTGATGCTTGGTAAGCCTCCAGAGATGAGGAATGGTTGTGTTCTTCAGCATTCTTTATCCAGGACTGGTTTGCCTCCCATAAATCCAGTGAAACTGCTGGACCACATTTCTTCAACAGCTCATAGGTATCAAAAGCTTCATTCAATGAAGACAATGAAGGAGGTGGCTGATCTACATGCACATGCTTGCATT
>JBBPLU010000647.1:0-12963 GCA_038089935.1 Boletellus emodensis | reverse complement strand
TGGGAGGAGGTATTGGGATTGGTTGAGCATTTCCGGGGAGGGTGTTCTGGTCAGGGATCGGCGTTCCAGAGTTAGGTTGAGCAGGGATGAGGTTGATGCTTGGTACTCCTCGAGATGGGTTTCCCTGGGAACCGTTCTCTGCACTCGGCTGCGTGTCCTCTGAGAATGTGGAGGTTGCATAGGATACAGTCCCGTCTGTTCTGAACTGGGAGGGGTCCACATAATCCAGTGTGTACTCTCCTCGTCCATAGTACCAATCTCGTTCTCTAGGGGATAAGGAGGCTATTCGGAGACGTAGGGGTTCCCTAATCAGATGATAAGGGACCTCTGCAATGGCTTCGTCAAGGTGGACTAGTAGGGAGAAGGAGGCGAGAGCTTCTCTGGCGGCAGCAAGGGAGGAAAGGGCGAGTCCGATGTTGTTCCTCGCGTCAGGGGAAAGGTTTCCTTGAGCCCTATCCGAAGATATCTGAGCGATGGTTGTGGTTCGAGTTCGAATGAAGAAGGAATAGAGGATCATAAAGATGGGAAAGGAAGCGGTTTGCTGACATGTCGGAGTGCTTTCTAATCGAAAAACTATTGGCGGATGTTCCAGTAGGTCGAAGATTAGCTGGGTAAGTTGAAATCGAGAGAGTCTCTCAGTTCGCAGGGGAGGGGATTCCTGAGAAGTGTCAATAGTGGGGATTGACATGACCCGCAGCGGTTCGGATAGGATCCCTTGCAGTCTAGGCCAAAAGGAGGCAGGGTTCAAAGGAAAAGGGGGGATGGATTCAATAGTTCGACGGGAGTTTGGGTTTCTGGCACAAATATGAGTGAAGATGGCCACAAGTGTTTGGGAAGTTCCAGCTGGTCTCTTCCAGCTGGCCCGCGAAAGGTGGAAAAAGGGGAAGGAAAAGTAGAAAAGGGGTACACTGGCGCAGCAAAAGGATCACCAGGGTTCGGGATTGTCCCAACCGCCGTTTGTGGTGTCCTCGGTCGGAAAGGACAGCGTGAAACTCAAAGCCCAACCAGGCTCAGGTTCCACTGGAGTCGGGATAGGGGTTCCGTTGACCGTAGGAGCGTCTGTTCCCCAAGGATCAGGGGTGGTGGTAGGCAGAGGGCGACAGGGTTTAAAGGATATCCCGTATCGTACGGTGTTTCCTCTACTGAGGATTCGCCGGTGGGTGTCCCAGAGGCAAAAAGAAACTAGAAAAAGGGGAAGGAAAATGAAACCAAGGTAAAGGGCGAGAAAGGTGAAGGCGGAATCGGAGAGGGAGAACATATTTGTAGCTACGTTACAGTGAGCTCGAGTTAGTTTCTTCGTCGTCCGGTTGGGGGGAAAGCCTGAGGATGCGCAGCTTTATATTCCGAAAGTAGTGCCTGGGAATCTGTCAAGTTCCGTTCCGGTTCCCAGGTGTTTTCTGCAGATGAGTAACCTTTCCATCGGATCAGGTACTGCCTTCGTGTTCCGGTTCCTCTGTGGGAGAGAATCTGATCGATTTCGTACTGTTCATCTCCATCTATCACGTCAGGTGGCGGGTTGATGAAGTTTGGTCCAAACTCATCGGTTTCCTTATAGGGATGCAGGAGACTTGCGTGGAATACTGGGTGAATTTGCCAGGTGGGGGGAAGACGAAGTTTGTAGGCGACTGGGGTGATGACGTGTTCGATCTCAAAGGGACCTTCCCATTTGGGAGCAAGCTTTTTGGACGGGTAATGCAGCTTTAGGTTCTTGTTGTCCAGCCACACCTTATCTCCGCGTTTCCAGGGACGGAACTTGGTTCTGATCTGTTCCTTCATTGCTTGCTGCGCAATCTGATGGGCATGTTGCGCTTCCGTCCGTGCTTTGTCCAAAAGGGTAAGTCTTTGTTCTAGAGCAGGAAGAAAGGTTTTTCCGAGAGAGGGGTAGGCACGAGGTTCATAGCCCATCATTAATGAAAACGGAGATTGTTTTGTTACGGAATGTGCTGCGGAGTTGTGAGCGAATTCTGCCATTGGGAGGAGTTTCGTCCAGATCATGGGATTTCCTTGGCAGAAGATGCGGAGATACGTTTCCAGTTCTTGGTTGACTCGCTCGGTTTCTCCGTCCGTTTGTGGGTGGTAAGCAGTGGATAGGGCTACGTCATATTCCAAAAGGTGAGCTAACTCTTGTGCGAAGGCGGAGGCGAATTGGAGACCTCTATCAGAGGTACACTTGTTGTGAAGACCGAAGTGGGGGAAGATGTTTTTGAAAAAAAGTTGGGCAACGCCTTTTGCGTCGATATCTGAGTGGCAAGGAGAGAAAATTACCCCCTTAGTAAGCCCTTGGTCGACCACGACCAGGACGGCATCATAACCATGAGAAGGAGGCAGGGCGGTGATCAGATCCGTTGAAACAAATTGAAAAGGACGTGTTGCATTATTGAGGGGAACAGAAGGTGGGACAGTGGGATGGGTGATCGTCTTATTTGCTTGGCAGATGGCACATCCCGCAACGAAACGGCGAACGTAGGTACTCAACCCGGGCCACCAGTAGTCCCTTTGGAGGAGATTTTGTAAGCGGAAAATCCCAGCGTGTGCTCCGGCGGAAGAGGCATGTATGGAATGCACTAAGTCGTGACGTGCACTTTCCGGTACGTAGAGGCAATTCTTGAAGTAGAGGAGATTGTCATCATATCGCCAGTCAGATTGGTGAGTTTGTGGGAGTAGGGGGGATCCCTCCTGCAGGGCTTTCAGTGCGGAGAGTATGAGGGGATCCGTTGGGGTGGATTCAGAGAATTTATCCCGAAGGGCTATATCGATGATGCGAATGAAGTGGTCTTCTGGAATAAGGACCACATCCTGGTTATCATGGGAAACGTCCACTTCCGCTCGTCTGGAGAGAGTGTCTGCTGGTCCCATCTGCGTTCCCGGAGTGTGCTGGAACTTAAGGTTGAAATCTTGGAGGAAAAGCATCCATCTGGCCTGTCTTCGTGACAGTTTGTGAGGTTGTTTGAAATACGCCAGATTTTTGTGGTCGGTGAGGATGGTAACTGGGTGTTCCGTTCCAGTAAGATATTGTCGCCAGTCCTCCAGAGCCCGAATAACTGCTAATAGCTCCCGGTCGTAGATGTCGTAGTTTCGTTCCTCAGGAGAAAATGTTTTTGAAAAATAAGCACAAGGATGGAGATCGCCATTGTCATCTTTTTGCATTAGCACTCCTCCACAAGCTGTAAGCGAAGCGTCGGTCATTACCCAGAAGGGCTTTTCCGTCTTCGGGAGTTAGAGTACAGGTTTCGTCAGAAAGGCCTGCTGGAGGGTATTGAAAGCTTTTTGGCATTCAGAGGTCCAGTCCCACGTTGTTGTTTTCTTAGTCAAGTCGTGGAGGGGACGGCTGATCCCAGAAAAGTTTGGTATGAACTTTCTGTAAAAATTGCAAAACCCAATGAACGATCAGACTGCTTTAACCGTAGTTGGTGGGGTCCACTTGTGGATGGCTTCCAGTTTGACGGGATCTAGAGTGATTTGTCCTGGTCGCACGATCAGCCCTAGGTATTCTACCTCTGTTACGTTGAACGAGCATTTTGAGAGTTTTAAGTAGAGTTTATGCTCTTTCATCCATTGTAGGACTCGGATAGTTCTTCGATGGTGTTCCTCCGGATCATTATCCGTATGAAGGATGAGGTCGTCCATGTAGATTTCCAGCCATCCTTCTGCAATCATGTCTCCGAAGATGTCGTTCATCATTGCCTGGAACGTTGGAGGAGAATTACTCATTCCAAAGAACATTACCAGCGGCTCGAACAGGCCTAGTGGGGTGATGAAGGCCGCCTTCCAGGTGTTGTCGCGTTTTATGAGCACATTGTTGTATCCCCACCGGACGTCAAATTTAGAAAAGAGGGTGGCGTCTTTCAGTTTGTCGATAAGGTCTGGGATCAAGGGAAGGGGATAGGCATTTTTGACTGTGTGCTTGTTGAGATATCTATAATCTTGACAGGGACGTAGTCCTCCATCTTTCTTCTGAACAAAGAAGAATGGCGAAGCCTGAGGAGATTTAGAGGGATTGATCTTCCCTGATTTTAAATGTTCAGCGATGAAATCTTTACAGGCCTGGAGTTCTTTTGGGTTTAGCAGATAAGCTTTTGCCACTTTAGGTACGAATGAATTGTCGAGTTCGATGGCGTGGTCGTATGGACGAGAGGGTGGTAATTCTCCCTCAGTGGGTTCTCCAAATATGTCTGAGTACTCTTGGTATTGGGAAGGTAACTTGGTTTCGTCTTTAGCCGCTTTTTGTGCCAACTCAGTTGAGAGGGTGGTGTATGCTATCGTTTCTTTCTGCTCCAGATAGCGAATCAGGTATCGTTGATCTACTGGGTCTCCAGTATCAGTTTTTGATTCAGGGATGGAGATCCTCCCTTCCGCCCAGTCTATCTTTGGATTGACGGCTCGCAGCCAAGTCATCCCTAGAATGGTTTTCTCGTTTCCACAGTCTATCACCATGAACCTGGTTTTCTCCTTTCGCTTTCCAGTTTGGAGGGAAAGAGTCACAGTCGATCGTATGGTTCCGTTTTTGTTTGGGGTCCTGTCTACGTTATGCGCCAAAATTGGTTGTCGTAGTCGCTGGGTTTTCAACCTGTGTTGTAATACCAAGAATTTGCTGATGAAGCATCCCGTTGCTCCACTGTCGATAAGTGCCGTGGCTTCAATGGTTTTCTCGTTGTCTGTAAGGTGAATGGGGATTTTGATTGCTCTAGAGTTTGGTCCAGATACAAATACAGGAGCGATGATTATAGGGGAGGGAAACGGAGCCATTGACCTCGGTTTCCCTTTCAAAAACCCTCAGACGTGGTTAACTTTCGTACTTCTTCTTCATCGGCCGAGGTGCATACTTTGAGAATGCGGAGAAGTTCCTCTCTCGGAAGTTCGGATCCTTCGAGAAACTTGGAGAGGTCGTCTTCAACAACTTCTACCGCCTTGATTGTCTGAGGCTTGGGGCGAGTTCCTGATTTGGAAGATCTCCTTCCTCCTTCGGTGCGAGGATGGTTGGACGATCGACAGCCTACCTGATGACAGACGAAGCATTGATTGTTCCTCATGTGGGTTGCTCGTTCTACCGGGGTAAGTCGAATGGCATTGACGTCCATTGCATTGGGATCTCTGGTAGAGCGAGAAGATCCTCCTCCTGGAAGGGGAATGTAGTTCCTCCTTTCTCTCAACTTTCGCAGCCTTAGAATGTTCTCGTTGAACACCTGTGCCTTCTTAATCCAATCCCTCCATTTCGTCGGCTGAGGATTGATCGTTGCCATCATGTTGGCCAGTTTGTAGTCCACTCCTTGTCGGAGGACATCTATGAGGACATCATCATGTCCAACATCCATTTCAGCTCGGCCCACAGCCAGCTCGAAGCTCGCGATGAAAGCGTCAAAGTCGCCTCTCTTCTCCCTAGAAGTCAGGCCGCTTTCCTTGTCGTCGCGGTATTGTGATTGTCGCATATCGTAGAGATTATTCCTAGATCTCTCCTTTTCTCCAGTCGGCACGAACGAGGTGGAGAAGTCTTCCATGAACTGGTCCCACGTTACCCCAGTTCCGGCTGCCATTCCTTGCAGCTTTTTGTAGTAAGATTCAGCAAATACTGCCCCTCTGCCCTTACTCATTTTGTTAAGGCAGGTTAAAATCATAGCCCTGTCGTTGTTCCTATACGTTCCTTCATTGATGATGAAGTACGCTGACATGGCTAACATCCATCGCTGAGCATCAGCGGTATCTCCTGAGAAGTCGGCGGGTAAGGCCACTTTCAGCTCGGATGTTCGTTCGTTGTTTCCTGACATCTTGATGTCGTCTTCTTCTTCTTCTTCGATGGAAAGTACTCTTATCTGTGGGATAGGGGAAGGTTCGAACGGGAGAGCGGGTCCTAGAGTTTCCTCGGTGGGTTGCATGCGAGGTGGAGGAGAGTTGTGCGAGGGAAGCACAAACTCTTCAGTTTCAGTGGTTAGGACCGGGGGAGCAGGAGTCCCTGAGGTTCTTCTCTTCCTTCGGGAGGTAAGAAGGGGATTTGGGGGAGGTTGAGGTCTCCGAGAGCTGGAGGCTATCCTGGTGGATGGTACGGGTGACGCCGCCTGGTAGGGATTTATAAAATCCGGTACCAATGGTTGGGGAGATGGGGAGCGAGGGTGTTCAGGTGCGTCTACAGTAATAGCGTCGTCAGAGTCGTCCTCAGCTGGTGGTCGGTATGACGTGGTGGGAGTGGGGGGGGTCCTACTGTGAAGAGCAGGGACAAGAAGAGAGCTAGTTCTTTTGTTACGTATACGCGAAGTTCCGAAGCGTATTGTTTGAAGTAACCATCGATGTCGAAGTCGGAAGTCTCGCTATCCTCTCGAGGACTCGCGGAGGGACCAGAACTAGCGCGTAGATTGCGTAGAACTAGCTGAGGAATACATCGTACAGTAGGTTGTGATAAATACCCAGACAGAGCTGTACCCACGGTCTATAATGGGAGTCATCTAAGTATGGGCAAAGGTACCTTTGCCTATATCGGGGAGGTGTCTGGTTATGGGTGGTGGGAAAACATGACCGCAGCGAGAGATGGGTCAAGGAGAGTGTAATGTCCGAGGTGATAGGAAGTGAACCAGAAGCAAGGTGACACTTATCCGGTTATGGAGGAACGGAAGACCAGGTAAGGGAGGTTATTGATCCCTTCGAAGGGTCGTCCCTCAAGTACATATAATAAGTCATCAGCATAGACAGAACAAGCAAAAGGATGATCATAGAGAGAGTTGAACCACTGCTGCTGAAGGACTAATGCTTCGTTTGTAACAGTCCTACTATTACAGCAGAGATGTCTAGGGACGGGGAAGGAGACGTTGCTACTTCTTCTCTTAATGAAAACCCGATGAAGACTCATCTTTCGGGGTTTCTTCGAAACAAAGTTTCAAAGTCTGAAGTACCTCTCCTTTGTCTTTTCCGGAAGCGCGGAGACTTTGTACATAGGTGTTGAGGGCAGAGGGTTGTGGGACGATCGTGGCTGGGGTTGGTATGACAGGAGCGGTGGTTGTTTGTTGGATCTGTTGCGGGTTTCGGAACGGATTGTTGGTGGATGAAGTGGACGAGGCGGTTCAACTAGAGGAGAACACGTTACATTGCTGTGCATTGTGCCCTTTCTTTCTGCATCAAAGGCATAGTCCTTCATGGAAGCATCGAGCTCGTTCCACAGGGGTGAGCTTAGAGACGCGAATTGTGTCAACATCCATGACATTGGGGTCACAAGTGGGGGTGTGGGTGGTGAACGACGAGGGGGTTCGATGTCCCTTTCGGAGGGCAGAGATACGGGCTTTCTGGGCGTGGAAGGTTTTGGCCTTCTCAATCCAGTCATGGATTGTGGTGGGGATGGTGGTCATAGAGAGGATCATGATGGCGAGTTGTTGATCTAGTCCGAGAGAGAACTGATCGATGAGTGTGGTTTCGTCCATGATACCTGCTTTGGCAGCGAGGTTCTGGAAGTCGGTGATATATTTCTGGAAGCCGTCGTCCTGCTCGCCGTCTTTTCCTTTGAAGGACTTCTGGACAAGTTTGGAAAGGTCGAGGCGGGCAGTGGCTTTGGTGTCAAAGGGGTAGAACGTAGATTTGAAGTTCTCAACGAAGTTCTCGAAGGTTTTGTCAGCATTAGCGACAGCAGTGTTGGCCATGCGATCATACCACATCTCAGAGAAGGAGACTCCTCATCCTTTGCTCATTTTATTGAGCGTGGTCATGATCTTGTTCTGGTCCATAGCGTAAAGTGTGGCATTGATCGCGAAGTAAGCTGTTACAAATGAAGCTTTGGTCTTAGAACAGCAGTGGTTCGAGTCTCTTTATGATCATCCCTTTTCTTGTTCCGTCTACGCTGATGACTTATTATATGTACTTGAGGGACGTCCCTTCGAAGGGATCGATAACCTCCCTTACCCGGTCTTCCGTTCCTCCATAACCGGGTAAGTGTCACCTTGATTCCCGTTCATTTCCTATCACAACGGACGTCACGCTCCCCTTGACCCATCTCTTGCTGCGGTCACGTTTTCCCACTACCCATAACCAGATACCTCCCACATTTAGGCAAAGGTACCTTTGCCCATATTTAGATGACTCCCCTTTTGGCCCGTGGGTATAGCACTGTCTGGGTATTTATAAACAACCTACTGTACAATGTATTCCCCAGCTAGTTCTACGCAATCTACGCGTTAGTTCTGGTCCCTCCGCGAGTCCTCAAGAGGATAGCGAGACTTCTGACTTCGACATCGACGGTTACTTCAAGCATACGCTCCGGAACTTCGCGTATACGTAACATAAGCCTTCATGGCTTTGATCCAATGGGTGGCATCTGATGGTTCACCCGAGAAGTCAGCGGGGAGGGCAGCTTTGAGTTGAGACATGACGATGGGAGGCAGGGCTGGTGGTGTTGGGGCGAGGACTGGGGCTGGGGGTGGTGCTGGGCCGAGGGCTGGGATTGGGACTGGGGGTGGTACTGGGGTGAGGGCTGGGGCTGAGGGTGGTGCTGGGGTGAGGGCTGGGGCTGAGGGTGGTGCTGGGGCTAGGTGACGATGAGGGGAGCTAGGTGGTTCCTCAGCGTAGTGTTGCTGGGAAGAAAAGATTCTGCGACGATGGTACTGGGGAATCAAGGCTGGGAGAACAGTGACGAAACAATGGGACTGTGAGGCTGGGGTTTCCTCGTCAGAGGACTCTGGGACTTGGATGCAACGAGACGTTGTGGCTGGGTAGATCCTGCTCTGTGATAGGAGGGACGGTGGTTATTCTCATTCTTTTGTTACACGGATGCGTACCTCGAGTATGCTAGGACTGACCTAAAGGCAGGACACTCACGAAGAGGTACAACTCAGCCTAAAGGGAGACTATACATTCTTTGGTAAGAACGGACTAAGGGACACAATCGGAGGATCTGACTGAGGACTCAAGAGTACGCTTGATTGTGTAGAACGAGAATGAGAATACAAGGTGTGATACTACGGTTTAAATAAGGGAAGAGAATGCGCACGGACCAAGAGGCCGCGTAAGCGAAGAACACCATAGTAAGTGATAGAACAAATGATGCATAATCAAAGAAGAACGTAGAACACGATAGAAGTAAGATGAGTAATCCATATGACTATGAAGAGAGGAGTGGAGAGAGATAATCGAGGTAACATACATGTACTCTGGGATCGTTCATGATCAAGAGAAAACACTCGTAAGAAAAGTAAGTCAAAGAGGAAGACGCGAAGTGACGAGGACGACGTAAGAGAAAAAGTAGGACATGAGAGTAAAGGGACAAAATTGTAACATTACCCCCTTCATAGACTCGAGCCCCAGGCTCGAACACCTTTACCTCAGGCCAGAGGGCTAGGAGGGCCAGTGAAGACGGAAGAGGCTTGTTCAACCAAGTAATGTTCAAGCGGACAATCATTGACGATATGTCCAACGCAATTGCAGCAGGAGCACACATGGGTGGGACAAAAGCGAGGTCCGTGTCCCCAATTTCCGCAGACCGAGCAGTGCGTAGAGAAACAGCAGCGAGCGGGATGGCCAGGGGTGGGCTGACAACAAGAAGGGCAGTCGTCACAATAGTGGCCCAGATGATGACAGTGGTAGCAACGAGTGCTCGCTGTGGCAGGGATACAGATAAGAACTGGCTCAACGGTCTGTATGTTGGAGGATAGGACAGTACGTCCATGGGAAATGCGATGGATGGTGATATGCTCCTGGTTTTGTGCGATGGCTTCGTGGTCAAGATGGTATCCATCTGCAGAGTAGGCATGGGTGTCCGGAGGGGCGAGACGAGTGGGGAAAGGGGGAGAAGGAGAACGAAGGACAGGGGACGAAGGGTTGGAAAGACGAGGCGTATTTTCTACTTCGGAAATGTAATGGTCACGGGCGGACTGGATAAGGGAGAAAAGAACATTGTGAAAGGTGGGATAAATGAGAGTGGGCGTGAGCTGCTCGATAAAGGTATAAAATCCGTGGAGATGAAGGACCGTAAGGACTCGATCAGGGATACGATTAATCAGAAGACGAAGAGGAAGACCAAATGCCACGGGAAGATCAGAAGGGGCGGCACGGAAGTGATATATTTGGGTTTGGGAAATGTCAAAGTAAGTGCATACGAGTTCCTGGGAAATCAAGTCCTCCTCGTAGAGAGGGTCCAGCTCAATGGCGTGGATGAGGGTGGCGTCTGCAAGGATGGCGGCGTAGAGTGTATTGATGGACGATGCAGGAAGATAGGTAGGATAAACAGGACGTGATCGAAGAAAGGATAAAGTGGTAGTATGCGAAAGCGAAGGCGACGAGGCGGAAGGTGGGGTAAAAGACATTTTTGATATAACGAAAGATGGGGCGAAGGGCATTGAGAACAAGGGTGGCGTAGACAAAAGGAATTGCCATTGTCTATCGTAAGGAATGAGTCTTTTTATAATCAGAGAGGATAGAACGTGCATAGCGGAGATTACTCTCCGGTTCTCATGTATTTTCCGAGGCTGAGTAACCCTTCCATGCGGTCAGGTACTGATAACGGCCCGGGCGACCTTTGTGTGAGAGAATGCCGTCCACCTCATATTCTTCTTCGCCAGCGATGATGTCAGGAGGCAGTGTGGGAAATGATGGGCCGTGGGCGTCGGTGCTGCGGAATGATGAAAGTAATGTGGCGTGGAAGACATCATGAATCTTCCACATCGGTGGGAGTTGGAGGCGGTAGGTGAGTGGAGATAGCACTTGGCTAATCTCAAATGGTCCAAGATGTTTCGGAGCGAGTTTCCAAGATGGATAAGGGATGCGGAGATTGGTGGCTTCTAGCCAAACCCGATCTCCTGGTTTCCATGGGGAGAAGCTCCGTGCGACATGTGAGGACATGAGATAGCGGGATGAGTCATGGGCGGCGAGGGCTTCCTTTCTCAATTCCTCTAGGGCAGAAAGGCAGTCAGAGAGGGCAGGGATAAACGTCTTTCCAAGAGGGGGGTAAGTGCGGGGTTCATAGCCAAACATCAGGGAAAAGGGAGATGTTTTAGTGGACGAATGAGGGGAAGAGTTGTGGTGAAACTCAGTGGAGGTGATGTAGGAGGACCATGTATGCGGTTGGTTGGTACAGAAGATGTGGAGATATGTTTCAATCTCCTGGTTGACTTGTTCGGTTTGTCCGTCTGTCTGAGGGTGGTATGCGGTGGAGAGACGGACGTCGTAGTGGAGGAGTCGGGCGAGTTCTCGTGCGAATGCAGAGGCAAACTGCGGACCACGATCTGAGATTATGGAGTCGTGGAGTCCGAACCTTTTGAATACGTGGTTGAAAAAGAGGAGGGCTACTTCTGCTGCGTCAATGGTTTTTGTGCAAGGAATGAGAATTACCCCCTTCATAAGCCCGTGGTCGACCATGACCAACAGGCTATTGAAACCAGAGGATAAAGGGAGGTCTGTGATAAGGTCTATGGACAGCTGTTGGAAAGGACGGGATGCGGAGGAGGGAATGGGAGTAAGGGGGGGAACTGTGGGGTGGGTGTTGACCTTGGATTGTTGGCAGAGGGCGCAGCCAGCAACAAAGTTTTGAATGAAGATGCCAAGGCCGGGCCACCAGAAGTCGCGTTCGACGAGAGCTTTGGTGCGGAAGACACCCATGTGGCCTGTGGTGGGGGATTCGTGAAGGGCACGAAGGAGTGAGGAGCGAGAGGCAGGGGGGACATAGAGGTGGTGACGATAGTATAAGTGGCCGTTATCGAACGACCAGTCAGCGAGGGAGGAGTGAGGGAATAGTGGTGAGCTGTCCTGGAGACCTTGGAGAGCACGGATGACGAGGGGATCAGAGGGGGAGGATGAACAGATGTCATTGGCGAGGGCAAGGTCGAGAGCGGAGATGATCTGGGGTTCAGGGAGGATGGCGGAAGCGATGTTGTCAGAGGAGGTGTCAATGCGATCTTTGCGGGAGAGGGCATCAGCGGGGGCCATGCGAGTGCCCAGTGTGACCTGCCAAACCAGATCAAAGTCCTGGAGGAAAAGAGACCAACACGCCTGACGACGAGACAATTTCCGAGGGTCCTTGAGATATGAGAGGTTTTTATGATCAGTGAGGACGGTGACGGAGTGTGCAGTTCCTTGGAGATAATGGCGCCATTCCTGCAGAGCGAGGATGACTGCGAGGAGCTCTTGATCGTAAATGTCATAGTTGCGTTCTGCGGGAGAAAAGGTTTTGGAGAAGTAGGCGCAAGGGTGAGCATCACTGTTGGTGTCATCCTGGAGAAGGACAGCACCAGCTGCAAGGAGGGAAGCATCAGTCATGATGGAAAATGGATGAGTGGTGTCAGGGAGGGCAAGGACGGGGGCAGAAGAAAACCGTTGTTTGAGCGTGTCGAATGCTCGTTGTTAGAGGGGGGTCCAAAGCCAGGGTTCGTCCTTTTGAGTGAGGAGGGTGAGTGGAGCAATGAGGTTGGAGAAACTGGGGATAAATTTGCGGTAGAAATTCGCAAATCCTAAGAAGGAGTGAATGTCTTTGACAGTGGTAGGAGGAACCCAATTGTCGATGGCTTTGAGCTTGGTAGGATCCATCTCAACACGTCCTTGTCTGATAATGAGACCAAGGTATTCCATCTGTGGGGTGTCAAAGGAACATTTGGTGATTTTCAAAGATAGACTGTGTTCCCGAAGATGGAGGAGAACCCATTTGGTGCGTGCGTGGTGGAGTTCGATGTCGTCCTTAGTGTGGATGCCGAGGTTGTCCATGTAGATTTTTAACCATCGTTCTGCGATCATATCAGCGAAGATGTGATTCATGAAGGCCTGGAACGTCGAGGGGGTGTTACGTATACACGAAGTTCCAGAGCGTATGCTTGAAGTAACCGTTGATGTCGAAGTCGGAAATCTCGCTATCCTCTCGAGGACTCGCGGAGGGACCAGAACTAGCACATGAATTGCGTAGAACTAGCTGAGGAATACATTGTACAGTAGGTCATTATAAATACCCAGACAGAGCTGTACCCATGAGCTAATAGAAGAATCGTCTAAATATGGGCAAAGGTACCTTTG
>JBBPLU010000646.1:0-13008 GCA_038089935.1 Boletellus emodensis | reverse complement strand
GGGCAAAGGTACCTTTGCCTATATCGGGGAGGTGTCTGGTTATGGGTGGTGGGAAAACGTGACCGCAGCGAGAGATGGGTCAAGGGGAGAGTAACGTCCAAGGTGATAGGAAGTGAATTAGAGGCAAGGTGGCGCTTACCCGGTTATGGAGGAACGGAAGACCGGGTAAGGGAGGTTATCGATCCCATCGAAGGGATGTCCCTCGAGTACATACAATAAGTCGTCAGCATAGACGGAACAAGGAAAGGGATGATCATAAAGAGACTCGAACCACTGCTGCTCAAGGACCAACGCTTCGTTTGTAACACTGATTGTATGCTCTAGGTTTGTTTGAAAACACCACTTGCAAGTTTGTCACTACTGAGTTCAATGGTTTAGCATCATGCTTGGAAGTTACAAGCAAGAATTGGCTTGCAGGGGTAGAGTGTGTCACTATGGTGTTATTGAGCAGTTTACCAGAGCCAGGTCTATAACTATTATTCACCTTTGCAAGGAATATGATGATTGAATCAGATTCTATTATGCCAGGATCAAAACATGTATTTGAAATTCCTATATTTGCCTCAATCATCACAATATCTGGTGTAGGACTACAAGTCAGTTCCTCAGGGAGTTCAGTAGCCTGCTGAACATCCACATACTGTGAGTGTTTGGAAAGAAGGCAGTATATGATGAGTTTACACCTAGCAAAATGAAGGATGCAGTCTCTATGGCATCATAAGGCTTGGCAATTTTGGCTGATCAGCCATCCTAGTGAATACAGGACCCTTTGAGAGCAGATTCTTGAACCTGGGGCCTGCTCCAGCACTTCTAGTTGCTGAACTCTTTGGTTGAACTGACCTATCCAAGGAATCAGGCCTAGCAAGTCATTTGCACTTATTGGTGGGTTCCTTTAGCATCTCTGTTGATTGGAGGGTTGATGGCATCCATCTATGACCAACAGGAGGCTTGCAAAGGAGGAAAAGGTGTTGGATCACACTACAGGGGGTATGAGCAGAAGTGGTGCCAGTGGGGCTGCTGTATTAGGTAGAGCTACTGATTTGTAATCAAAAACTCCAGAAAACAATCATAGAAAAGAGCATCACTATCAGAAAGAAATTGGCAAGATATTTCAAGTTTTCAACACTTTTTGCTGGCCACAATTTGACCCTAAAGTCCAGTGTATGTGATTATACCCAAAAAAGGTTATACAATGTCCCAAAATAGGTAAAATTTCCATCATATCAGTCATTCCCACGCACCTATGAGGTGTTTTAACCTTGTCCAGCAAGGTAATCGCAATCGACGGTCTGCCCTCCATGCAACACCTCATAGCCGGCTGGTCATCGGGTCCCTCTCAACCATATACTGAATCCCACGAGAAAATGTCTCGAGTAGTCCTGCCTCCAACTCTTTCGGCACTCCCATCGAGATGTCCACCGACTGACGCGCCCGCCATACGCCATCGTCTCCTTTCACCGGGTTAGATCTAAAGCACCTCAGATATAGCTTGTTCATCCTGCTCGTAAAGGCCTGGACGCTATTGGGATACCCAAAGTGGACGCTGACCGTGTCAATCCTGCCGTGCAAGTAAGGACTTTCAGTGTCACCCGGGGGCGCGGACGGCTTACCCAGAGCTCGAGTTAACGAAGAGCATCGTCGGATCACCACGAAACATGTCAAAATATTTCCTGGCATTCATCGCCTCGAGAGTGAGGTGGCTCGTTACCGACATCAAGTTGTGAACACGATCGGGCTGCCTGCCCCGCACCAGCGCACGTCGAAGGGCAGTGGCGATTCCAGCCATGTCCCTCGGAATGGTGGTATGAATCTAAAGAAAACAAAATGCTGTCCATCAGCTTAGAGGGAAAACAGCTGGAATTAACCGAACGTTTTCTATTAGATTTGCTGCCACGTCTTTGGGGATGAAGGGAGCGTGTACGTCGGAAAACTATAAATAGATGAGCATGCGCCAATATCAACTACACGGATCAACTTACGTTGGCAAGATTCATCACCGTCTGCACCGGTGCAGTTGTATTATGATTCAACACGGCAACGACGTAAGCAGTGAGACAGTCCTGTTGCGAAAGGCGACACTCGTTCTGTGCACGAGAAGAGAGCACCGAGCGAAGCTCGATGAGATCACGATTACCAATGCGCCATCTCGCATTCCTGAAACTTTCCAGTAGCTCTGCAAAAATTTCTCCGAACTCGCTGATGGTGCGAGTGACGTGTAAGTGAGGAAGACGGGGCCAAAATTCGGCAAGCATCGTAGGTGACGGAGCGGGAAAGTGATATTTCTCGAACGTCGGAGATGGATACACCAGAGGTAGGCCCTGATAGAACTGAGAGAGCGTGTGCATGAAGCGGAAAGTCACAAAAATATCCCCTGGCATGGAACGATCAGAAATGCGAAACAAGGTCAGAGAATCCGAAGAACCAAGTACGTGATGCCAAGATAGACCGATGGAAGTCTCCCCATCAAAGAATGTCAATTTAAGACGAAGAAGAGTATTCTCGTCGGTAGATTGTGCACTGGTGTCTTCACAACTAATGAACGGAGATAGGTCATCTTGAACGGCCCAATCGCCATTCAAGAGTATGTCTGCGGTTGCACCGGGCTTGTGCACGATGTCCACAGGAACAGGGGTGTTAGTGAGTTCAATCTGAGGGTAGCGATATAAAAGTGCGGCTGGATGGTAAAAATCAACGCACAAACCAACGTCCGTCACTGCGTCGAAGCCGGCCCGCGGCGTGTGGATATATTTGCAGGGCGCTGGAGAGAGCCTCCTCAAACCTGGCGACATCGAGTTTGGCTGGCAATACCCAAACACCATCTGGCTGGGGCTGGCATGAGCGATGGAAACGACTAGAGCAAGAACGTACCATGTAATCACTGAGATCGTAACCGGGTAAATCCACACTTGGTCGGCCCGCAAGGGTAGTCGGAAGTTTGGGTGATACTAAGCGTTGGACGGGAGACATGAACGAGTAGGCAACGTCGGCGACGGCCATGACCTTGAGACCTGCTTTTTATTATTACTACGGAGCAATGACGTTAAGACTTACATATCTTGAGACTGCGCCCGCACTGCGAACCCGACCATTGACACGCAATGCGGCCTACATGTCTGTAATATGTAGCCACCCAAAAAACACTGGCGGAAAATGTTCAGGGTAGTCCTTGTTTGGTCAGTCCGTTAACAAATCTGTGCTGTAAACCACTGCTGGCCACCAATCGGATGCCACCAACCTCCAGGAACGCATGCCTGGAGCGGTTCGCTTGAGTCGCCTTAGCAGCTGATTGCAGGATGCGGCAACACTTTGTATTAATCTGCTGAGCGAATGGTGATTTTTTTGGTGTTGCGTACACACTATTCCCACCCATGCCTTCTTTATGAGGAATGTAGTGTACACGCCGAGACCTCGTGAAATCTGCTGAACGTGCTGGATTCTCGCCGGGGATGCCGCCGCGTTCGCAGGTCGAATGGTCGTGGTCGCGCAAGGAGTAATGACCGCACGGACGACGCTTGCGAACAAATGTCGTTCTACTAGTCCGTCAAGAAATGCGACAGAGACGGGAATACTCACCACTGATCGCAAGGAAATCCCAAAAATATAGCGATGGCCAGATCGAGCGACGACTTCACCACACCCAACCTCCCACTACGACTGGCAGTGTCTCACGAAGACTACTTATGGGTTGCATGCATGCTCGATCGAGTCACTAGATCGTCTGATGTGCAAGAGCTCTGCGATGTCATCGTTGTTTAGTTTAAAAAATCCCGGGTCGAGCGGACTGTAAGGGGATGCAATCCAAGTCTCCGCGCGGGACCAAGGAACCACTGGTGGGAGGGTGCGCAACAGCCGGCCTGTCAACCTACAGATGGGATATACGATGCGAATGTGCCGCTAGCAGTAGCCGCGAAGGAACGCAAACTTGGCCCAGCTAGACTGCACCATCCTGGACGAGAAGGCGGATGACCGAGACTGTGTAACTCTCCCGCACGCTCCGGATCGGATACAATGATGGACCACTTGGGAGTTGGATTCCTGTGTGCATCTCGATCGGTGGTCGCTTACTTGCACGTCGAACACCACATCGAGGACGCGCAGCACTCGAAGCGCCATCGCGTGATTCGGTAGCTGAAGAAGAAAAAAGGACTGTCATAGACGCGCCTGCGGTGGAACTGACAGGGGGTTGCAGAGCCGAACCCTCCGAATTGATAGATCCGTTGGAGATCGCAGGGCAGCTGGCAGGGCGCTTCGGAGCTTCGGAGCTCGAGTTTGCCACCCCACGCACATGCATGAAGTATGGGAAGCTTGAAAATCTCGCTCACTCGAATTCGCTCGCTAGACATCTACTAGGCTGGTCCCCGCCGACAAGCACCTGCAGAGGGTTCGATAGAAAGCGCCTGGACAGTGGTTTCTACCACATCCTACCAGAAACCGACACAGTGTTCGTCAAGCTTCGAGTTGCACAAGAGGTCTGACCAGGAAGGCTGGGGGCTACACGTCCACTTCAAGCGTTAGACCGGCTCCAAGCCTTGGCCACCGACGCTCAGACGAGCCGACCAGCCCGAAGCCCAAGGCGCGATGAGTGGTGAGCTTGTGATGGTATTCAACGAAAGAGGGGCAATCTCGGACTACGCAACATGTGAGATCTACGAACCTTTCTCCCACGGAGCGTGAAAACGTGGGAGGGAGCAAAGAAAGAAAACAAGAAAGCAGCGTCGTTAAAAGGACATGATAAGAGACAAAGTCCGATGTGCACGTTCTCAGTCTCATCCTTCCTCGTCAATACGACGTTTCTATAGTCACTAGGGCAAATCCTGACTGACATGCATGCTCGTCAACTAGCGCAGGTCACTAGTCTCTGTCGATAGCCGAAAACTAGAACATTCCACGTGCCATCTGTGACAACTGCTCCGCCATGTGAGGGTAGCTTCTGATGAACTGCAGCTGTGCTTTGCTGGCCTATACAAGGGTCAGTTCCGCACAACTAAATATGCACATGAACCACATCGGCTTACCTCGAGGTACGTCAGCGCAGCAGTGATCTCCGCCTCTCCTCTGGCCATCTGCACCTGCTTCTCAAACCAAGTGATCGCAACCTCAATCTCGCTCTTTTGGAGTGCAAGCTGTGCGAGTGTGGCGACGGCGGGCTCGCATGAAGGGTCCAAGACCAGGGCCTCGCGACAAAGTGCCTCCGCTGCTGGGAGGTCTTGGCGCCATTGGAAAACCGCAAGCGCTTTATTAACAAGTGGCAGTGGATTAGGAGGGGAGCTGATCATTGCGAGTCAACATTAAGCAAGCAGCGAACCAGGAGAGAAACTGACTTGGCTTGTTCAAGTTCAATAGCCCTGTCGAACTTCTCCACTGCATCTTGGAAGCGTTGTTGGTCCAATAACAGTTCGCCGCTGTGGTGTAGAGCCTGTCAAACATCCTCTATCCGTATCGTCACCAAAAGACGTACTAGTAATTGCACACTTCGCCCCTTGTGGGGAATGATGTCATCGTCCGTCGGAAGGTCGCCATGCTGTTCGCAATGTTCCCGAGCTTGTACTGTGCAACGGCAAGTTGAATATGTGAGAATACAAATGTCGAGTCGAGCGTGGATGACTTTGTATAGTTGGTCGCGGCAGAGGAGAAGTCGTTTGTAATGAAAAACACTTGACGGGCGGTGACATTTCGTATCACTAGACTGGAACGAGGCGTACGCACCCTGCCCTCGATGATAGTAAACGTCAGGATCGTCCTCATTGATGTTGATGGCATCCTCAAAGCACTTCATTGCTTGCGCGTTGTCGCCCTCCTCCATGTACACGCTCGCAAGCTTCACTAGCGATTGCGTAAAGGAGGGGTTGAGGGCGAGGGATTCAAGCAGGTCAGCTTTGGCTCCACGAACGTCTGCAGTCAGAAACCTGCAGGGAACGCTATTAACTCGGGCAGCGGAAAGTGCATGTACAATCGACAGACTTGAATGTTCCCCTCAAATTGAAAGCCTCGGCGCGGCCAATATCCCATGATACTCCTTGTTCGAGAGCCTCATTGACCAGGGAGAGCGCGTGTGGATAGTCGGCTGCCTCGAGAGCTTCAAGCGCAAGCAAGAGCGTTTCGTCGCCTTGCAAAGGGATCTCGGGGAGTGTAGGAAGCGGTCCTACGGTCTGGTCAGTTTACCGGTGAGATGAGCCATTCAAGGACCGACGTTTCCGGAAGGCAGCGAAATACGCCGAGATGAATGTTTGCGAAGGCAAGCGGGGCTCCCGGGTCTGTGCGTCAGCTAGGATGAAAAGTGCGAGACGTCAAGTGTCAAATTACAGACAGCTATAATAGAATGCGCTTTTTCCGTCGCAAGCTTCTTCAACACCCTTTCCACTGCTTGCGCGGCGGTCTCGTTTTGGAACTTTTCGAGAATTATTGCAGCAGTGAAGTCTGCACAGGCAGTTTAGTACAGCACCAATCGCGGATCAGACAATGTCGCAAGACGGACCTCTCAAAGCTTCCTCAAAGCGGTTCAAGGATTCGAGAGCGGTTGCGCGCCTATTGAGTGCCTTGACGTAATTTGGATCCTGGCGGAGGGCCTCGTCGCAGTCTGCCACCACTTGCTCGTGCTGTGGAGGGGACATGTACATGTAACCTGCGGACGGGATTGATGAGTTGGAATGGGCCGTTTGATGAGGGTAGAGACCGACATGCTGCACGATTGCTGTAAAAGACAGGTTCTGGCCGTGGCGAAACCTGGATGGCCTGTGTGTAGAGGTCGACGGCCTGCTCAAATTTGCGAGCCTGGTAAAGGGAATTACCCCGTGTCTTGAGCGACGCGGCTTCTTTTACGCGTTCCTGTGGCAAAACGAGTGAGGAACGTGTTGGAGCAGCGGGGGAGAGAGTGGACCTCGAATGGCATGGCAGCAATCTGCTCGGCGGACAGGGGTGCATTTTCTACACAGTATGGTCAGAGCCCGGAGAAGAGAGCGGGAAGGGAGGGACAGACCCTTGGCGTCCTCCACCTTGGGCTTGACCTCCTCGATTATGGGGCCCTCTGGGTCGTTTGCGGTCCTTTTTTTTGGCTTTTTGTCCTTGGACTTGCCCTTGCCGGACGGTCTCGAGGAGGAGGCGTAGTAGACGGCACCGGCGGCGACGAGGGCGGCTGCGGCTGCGACGAGGAGTGCGCGCCTGTTCTCGGAGACAAAGTCCTGGATGCGGTCGACGTAGGACGGGGCTGCGTCGGGTATGGGCGAGGACGGGGCCATGGCGAGTGCGAGCAGGCAGTGAGTAAATAAACCTCGAATTTGAGACCGTGCCGACACGTTGCTGATTACGTCATGGGTATATATCAACACGAGCATCCCCCGTCCGCACCCGTCCCTTCGCCGGTCCCAAGATCAATCGTGCCCGGCATCCCCTCCCGCCCTTTCTTGGTCGCCTCGGGCGTCACCGGCGCCCACAGCTCTGGCGTCTCCAATATCTTCTTCACCAGGTCCTCGAACACCTCCCGCACCCCAACCGCCGTCTTGGCGGACGCCTCGAGGAACAGCACGTCCTGCCGCGCCGCAAACGCAGCAGCCTCGTCTATGGGCACCTGCCGCGAGTGCTCCTGCTCGTCGTTCAGACACTGCACCGTGCAGACACAGCCCACTTGCCTTGTCTAGCTTGTTGCCGACGATGATCTTGGGCACGGTGTTGGACACGTAGGTATCAATCTCTGTAAACCATTTTGGGAGAGCGTCAAACGTCTCTCGGTTGGCGACGTCATATACTGTTGGTCGTTTGGTGAATGAGCATCCCACCGTGGCGTTGTACTGACCCAGAATAATCCCCTGTGCGCCGCGATAATACGAAGACGTGATGGTTCGAAAGCGTTCTTGCCCTGCTGTGTCCTTGAAAAGTAGTTACATCCGTCCCGACAAACAGTCGACGGGAGAACGACTGACCCATATGCTCAGTTTCACTTTCCGTCCGTTCACTTGCATCTTGTGGACCTGTCATCATGTGCCGTCAATATGCCGTCCGATGAGGCGCCGTCGATGAGGATGGGGCACTGGGCGCTCGCAGCCCGCTCACAACGAGTCCTGCGCGCACTCACCCGAAAGTCGACCCCGATTGTGGCGGTCGCCTCGTCCTCTGGTATCCATGCCTCGTCCGAGAACCGCAAGAGCAGGCTGCTCTTCCCAACAGAAGCGTTTCCTATCAGGAGGAGCTTGACGTTGACAGGGGCAGAGGCGCCCGATCCAGAGGACGTCGGGCTGGTTTCGACGGGCAGCATTCGGCTAGAGCGTGTCCTGAGACCGTTGTCGTCGAGTCGAGTGAGGAATGGCTTGCGCTACCGGACGGAGTCCCACACTGGCTGGCCTCGTTGACTCCGCGCGTGGGGTTACTCGATCAAGACTGGACGAATCCGTGCAGACGACAACAATGCGAATACAACATCGATAATTAGCGTCTACCATCCCCGCCAAGGCCTCGTGAACGGTAATGTCCACCATCCTAGTGTCCTCCGCTCTGGCTGCGTGCCCAAGCTCAAAGGCCACGCCATGAGCCATGTATGCGCGGGAATGGGGCATTTTCACTGGTAAATGAAGTTGTACCTCGACAGCAAATGTGGTATTGCAGAGAGCTGGGGACCATATCTAGGACATTCAGTGGTGGTTTGGCACCCTGTGCACCCTAGATCGTAAAGTACATACCGGGCAGCGTTATCGTACAGCTCAAACAAAGGAATCGCGAGTAGCTTCATGTTTTTGGGAACAGCCAGTACCTCTGCGAGCGCACGTCAAAACGACATCAAGTCACGACACAGATTGCAGACGTACTCCGCTCAGGCATCTGAACCAAAAAGAGCTTTTTACACTCTTTGGGCTTGGTTATGTGCGCAGGCACGAAGGGATACTAAAAGGCGCAAGGCGCGTGATCGAGGCCTGGTGTAATGTGGATCTCACGCACCATGAACGTCTCAAAGTTGGGTCTCCACCACTGAGCGAGACAGTCTCCGATTTCCCACTCGTTGTCGACACCGTGTGACGCATTGAATTGTTTCGATTCAGAGGGTGGGGCCAGCCGCTCGTCCAACCTACGCTTGAGACCGTCGATATCGTCCTCGCCGGGTTTGAGGTAGTCACCTGGACTACGCAACCGTCAGATACGAGCTTATGGAGGGGGACATGGATCTTACAGCTTGAAGAACGCGTTCGCGATCTGGAGCATGAGGATGTGCGGATGACCGTGGTCGTGCACGACAAGGATACCCTCTACCGTACGACGCATGCCAAAGTCTTCATAATTATTTTGAAGACGCTGGAGACGGGCAGAAACAGAGGGGTCCTCCTCTGGCTGAGCTTCCTTGGTGCTAACAAACGGTGAGTGGGACGATGTCA
Organism: Boletellus emodensis; assembly: GCA_038089935.1. Classification (NCBI taxonomy): domain Eukaryota; kingdom Fungi; phylum Basidiomycota; class Agaricomycetes; order Boletales; family Boletaceae; genus Boletellus; species Boletellus emodensis. Next base: position 3,652 of record JBBPLU010000646.1, on the reverse strand, counting down.
ACGGGGGCCAAGAAGGAGCGACCTGAATGTGAAGTTGGAGAGGGGATAGCTGGTCGCCGTGTGAGCCGACTTTCTTGTGCGAGGGAGACAACACGCACAGCAGAATCGTGTTCGACATCGTCGTCGTCCGCGGCGGAGGAGCGTTTGAGGTCCACGTGACACGGACGACCCGCCGCCGAGAAGTTTCTTGTTTTGGAACGTCTGCCGACGCAATAATGCAAGTCGACGACGTCAACGGAGGCGTGTCGACGATGGCATGACCGACGCTTCGTCGGACACTCACACCACCTCTTTCCGCCCTTCCCTCATGTTCTCCCATTCCCCCCTCGCTCACAGAAACAGCCCCGCCGTGCACCGCGGCGTGCACGCCACCCCTCCCAACACGGAGGAACGCCAGGAACGCGACGAGGAGGAGGAGGACATGTATCCTGAGGTGTCACCCCCTCCAGACGAGTCCATCTTACGCAGGGCTGGGTATGTCGTATGATCTCTTTCATAATTTCCCTTCAGACCTCCTATCTTTCAGGTTGCTGCAGTCTATGAGTTATGTTTCCCCTGCAATCTCCCGCAATTCGCCCCAGCCCCACTCACAAGGTGTCATACGTTCGAGCACGGTCCAGTTGTCGAATACTGTCATCCCCTATCTCTCCGTTTCCAGCTCTCCCCCGCCTCTTCTCCTGTCCTCCTCAGATGTCACTCCGTCTTCTTTGACTGCCCACGCCACCCAGCACACAACCGAGCCTTCTTTTGAACGTGCGTGTCCCGTCATTTTGCGACATTCGTACGCGTAACTTAATCTACATCTTGCCGGGCACGTTCATAGCTTCCCCAACTCAATCCCGTGACTCGTTCATCTTTCCGAGCAATACGATTCAAGATGGCCCTCAAACCATCCCCAGGGCCGTTCCTCATCCGTCTTTTAAACACCTCTACCCTTTCCCATCTTCATTCGTCCCCTCCTCTCACAACACAAATAGAGGCAGCCCTCGCTTTTCCTCTGTTTCCGACCCAGATATGGATCCCGACGAGGACCTCTCCGTATCCACATACACATTGGACTCCAGCCCGGCAGGTCCCTCTGCTAGTGCTGTCGTCGGTTCAGGTGTGTTCACTCCCCGCGGGCTTGGTCACACAACACTTGGTCCACCTTCTGCACTTTCCGTCCTCCTCGCCCGCAAACAGGAGAGAAAAGGAGGTGGGGAGTTGCTCGGTGATGAACACTTGAACTCCCAGACAGGGCACGAAGGCACGAGCGTATTGGAGTACCCCACTTCCCAATCGTCTGCAACGCCTACCAACGAACGCCAAGGTAATGCTTACTTTTCATCCGTCGCCGCCTATACCCCAAGTCGCCTGGAATCGGTCACAGGACATCACCCTACGGGAAATGAAGTGAAACCAGACTTTCCAGATCAGTCGCTACGAATACCTGAAACGATGTCACTCCTATGCGCCGATCACGCCACCGCTCACTATGAAGACGCTAGCAATGGCTCTAGACCCTCGTCTGTGGTCACCGAATCACCGCCGCAGCATGCGAAAGCGGTCATTCCAGGCAACTATGGTTCCATTGCGCTCCGGTCAAAGCCATCGGAAACGTTTCGACGCGTTCTTCCCCCGAACATCGGAGAAACAGCCATCAAGGCAATTCCCGCCGTCGTCCTAGGCACGTTGCTGAACGTCCTGGATGGAATTTCTTGTATGTATCTTCACTCCCGATTATCTGGCCAGATACCTTACGTCCGGGTCGCTCGCTTAACGGCGTTGAGGATACGCGACCTGGGAGAATAACTTATGATGATCCAAAGTAACGCCTCGGATCACCGACAGTTACTCACGCAATTTGAATAGATGGTATGATTATATTCCCTGCTACGGGTTTATTCGCGAAGTTCGGAGGGGCTGGTGTATCCATGTTTTTTGTATCGTAAGTGCGCCCTTCTTTTGCTATTTTTGTCTTTACGTCGACTCTTCATTACCGCGTGTCATGTGATCTCACGCGTCTCGCTTGATTTGGTCGATTGAACTGACATGTCGTCATCCAGCACGGTCGTTGCTCAGCTTGTGTATACTTGTGGTGGGAGTAACTTCGCAGGCGCGAATGGAAGTATGATGATTGAGGTAGTGGTGCGTACCACTTTTTCCTATTGGTATCTACCTTGCGAGCTGACTTGGCTGGCGTAAACACACTGTTTTTCGTAGCCGTTCTTCCACATCCTTGCATCGACGATCGCACGAGACACCATCGGCGAAAACTGGGCAGGGACGGATGAAATCAACCGGGATGTTGTGGCAACCACGCTTGTAGCGTTCGCACTGTCCAGCTTGCTCACAGGTGGGTCATTCTGCTCGTGGACTATCATAGTGTTGCGGCTCTCTGTCGGCCCCCTGGGAAAACAAGAGCGAGGCCTAGATTTGCTGGGCGTGCTTTCTGCCTATGACCAGGATTCCTAAATTTCAAATACCACAAAGTATGACTTGGATATCTGATCATGACTTTTGCGATATTCAGGCTTCACATTCTTTCTACTTGGATACCTTCGCCTTGGCGTCCTTATCGGGTTCTTCCCCAGACATATTCTCGTCGGGTAAGCACCGTTCATCGCGTCTGACGGCTTCACCATTATGGCGTGTGATGGTGGCGGCTGTGTTGATTCTGTCCACTTATTAGGTGTATAGGCGGCGTGGGGATATTCTTGATCCTGACAGGGTGAGTCTCGCTTGGATGAAGCGGAATGCCTGATCCTGATCGCTACTAATCTGTCATCGGGTTTCATTTGTCTTCGCCACTATTATGTACCTGTCCAATTGGGTTTCGCGATGCTACAGACTTACAGTCAGCACACGCCTCCCCTCCGATGTGCTTGATCCGCCGACATGGGAGATCATCCGATACTTGGCTTTCGATCCGCATGCGCTTATGATGTGGGTCTTGCCGTTTGGACTGGCATTGCTCCTGAGAGTGATTACCACGAAGTGGAAACACCAGCTTGTGCTTCCCATCTGTGAGTCTCCCATCCCCGTTTTGAGTCACACCCTTGAGCTAGAGTGCGATAGATTTCCTCATTATACCTACAACCTTTTACGTCGTCGTCGCAGCCGCCCAGCTCGATCTCGATGTGCTCCGCCGGGGCGGATGGCTGTTCGAAACCGCGAAAGGGGACGGGGGTGTGGGTAATTGGTATGCCTTTTACACTTACTATGGTGGGCGCCATTTTCTTGCGGAGTGCCGTCGAGTAAACTAGTGGAAGGCTAACTGTCGGAAAAGATTGGCGCGCCGTGCGATGGACTCCTATCTGGACGACGCTACCTACGCAGCTTGCATTGTGCGTAGCTTTTGTGATGCACTTTGAATCATGCATATCGCTGACTTGGCTGGGGCACCAGGCTATTCTTCAACATATTGCATCCTCCTCTTAATGTTCCTGCTTTAGGTGAGCGACAAATTAGCTTCCTTCTTATGAATCGCCTTGTTGATAAGCTATCGCTACTCGTGCGCCTAACAGCTGTATCGTTGGATGAAGACGTCGATACGGATAAGGAACTTGTTGCCCACGGAATGTCCAACTTCGCCGCGGGACTCCTTGGTACTGTGTATGTTTTTGGCCATCACGCACAAAGACTGGAATTGCTGACATGTCGAAAGTCCAAA
>JBBPLU010000645.1:0-13027 GCA_038089935.1 Boletellus emodensis | reverse complement strand
AAGTACATATAGTAAATCATCAGCATAGACAGAACAGAGAAAAGGATGTTCATAAAGAGAATCGAACCACCGCTGCTCAAGGGCTATCGCCTCGTTTGTAACAATACTCCTGGGGTAGATCTGAATCTCTGAATCAGAATTGTTCATCGGCTGGGGCAGGCTCCTCCTCGTCAAGAAGGGATTCCTCCAGATTCCTGGGGCAATTAGGTCTTCCATGTCCTCATTCTCTGCAAGTGCCGCAGATACGTTCTGGGCAAGCATATTGTGCATGTCCGGGAGTGGAAAGGTGGCAATAAGGGCATTGGTAATGGATGCACAATGCCCTATAGTGACGATTGGACCTGCATTGGTAACAGAGGACGTTCCCTCCAGTTCTGGAAGGGTTATTGGGAGAAGACGAGGAAGTTCTTCTTGAAAGACAAGTATGTGATAGAGCATGTCTACCCAGTCTCACAATAGATCCAGTTCCTCTTCGGAGTACCCGTTCCGGTCTGGGAGTGGGAGGAGGTATTGGGATTGGTTGGGCGTTTCTGAGGAGGGTATTCTGGTCGGGGATCGGCGTTCCAGAGTTTGGTCGAGCAGGGATGAGGTTGATGCTTGGTACTCCTCTAGAAGGATTTCCCTGTGAACCATTCTCTGTACTTGGCTGCGTGTCCTCTGAGAATGTAGAGACTGTATCGGATATGGTCCTGTTTCCTCTGAACTCGGAGGGGTCCACATAATCCAGTGCATACTCTCCTTGTCCATAGTACCAATCTCGTTCTCTGGGGAATAAGGAGGCTATCCGAAGGCGTAAAGATTCCCTGATTAGGTGGTAGGGGAGTTCCGCGATGGCTTCGTCAAGATGGACTAGTAAAGAAAAGGATGCGAGGGCTTCTCTAGCAGCTGTGAGGGAGGAAAGGGCAAGACCGATGCTGTTCCTCGTATTGGGGGAAAGGTTTCCTTGAGCCCTATCAGAAGTTATCTGGGCGATGGTTGCAGTTCAGGTTCGAATGAAGAAGGAATAAAGGATCATGAAAATTGGAAAGGAAGCGGTTCTTTGGCAAGTGGGGGTACTTTCTAGACAAAAGGCCACCAGAGGATACTCTAATAGGTCGAAAATTAGTTGAGTGATTTGGAATCGAGAAAGTCTCTCTGTTCGTAGAGGAGGGGATTCCTGGGAAGAGTCTAAGGTGGGGATGGACATGACCCGGGGTGGTTCTGAGAGTATTCCCTGGAGACGAGGCCAAAAGGAAGTAGGATTTAATGGAGCAGGGGGATGGAATTCAACAACCCGATAGGGTTCTGAAGGTCCAGTGTAAATACAAGCAAAGAAGGCCACAAGTGTTTTGGGAGTTCCAGCTGGTCTCTTCCAGCTGGGCTGCGAAAAGTGAAAAAAGGAGATGGAAAAGAAATGAAGGGGTACACCGGCGCAGCAAAAGGATCACCAAGGTTCAGGATTGTCCCAACCGCTGTTTGTGGTGTCCTCAGTCAGAAAGGACAATGTGAAACTCAGAGACCAGCCGGGCTCTGGTTCCACAGGAGTCGGAACTGGAGTTCCGTTGACCGTAGGGACGTCAGTTCCCCAAGGATCGGGGTTAGTGGTAGGCAGGGGACGACGAGGTTTAAAGGATACCCCGTATCGTATGGAGTTTCCTCTGCTGAGAATGCGCCTGTGGGTGTCCCAGAGGCAAAAGAAAACTAAGAAAAGGGGGAGGAAAATGAAGCCAAAGTAGAGGGCGAGGAAGGTGAAGGCTGAATTGGAGAAGGAGAACATTTTGTAGCTATGGTTTTACAGTGAGCTCGTGTCAGTTTCTTCGTCTGGTTGAAGGGAAAGCCTGGGGATGTGCAGCTTTATATTTCAAAAGTAGTGCCTGGGAATCTGTCAAGTTCCATTCCGGTTCCCAGGTGTTTTCTGTGGATGAGTAACCCTTCCATTGGATCAGGTACTGCCTTTGTGTTCTGGTGCCTCTGTAGGAAAGAATCTGATCTATTTCGTATTGTTCTTCTCCGTCAATGATGTCAGGTGGCGGGTTGATAAAGTTTGGTCCGAACTCATCGGTTTCCTTATAAGGATGCAGGAGGCTTGCGTGGAATACTGGGTGAATCCGCCAGGTGGGAGGAAGACAAAGTTTGTAGGCAATGGGGGTGACGACGTGTTCGATCTCAAAGGGGCCTTCCTGTTTGGGGGCGAGTTTCTTGGACAGGTAGTGCAGCTTTAGGTTCTTGTTATCCAGCCACACTTTATCTCCGTGTTTCCAGGGGCGGAACTTGGTTCTGATCCGTTCCTTCATTGCTTGCTGCGCAATCTGATGGGCATGTTGTGCTTCCGTCTGCGCTTTCTCCAAAAGGGTAAGCCTTTGTTCTAGGGCTGGGAGGAAGGTTTTCCCGAGAGAGGGGTAGGCACGAGGTTCATAGCCCATCATTAATGAAAATAGAGATTGCTTTGTTACGGAATGTGCTGCGGAATTGTGTGTGAACTCTGCCATTGGGAGGAGTTCCGTCCAGATCGTGGGATTCCCTTGGCAGAAGATGCAGAGATACGTTTCCAGTTCCTGGTTGACGCATTCAGTCTCTCTGTCCGTTTGTGGGTGGTAGGCGGTGGATAGAGCTACATCATATTCCAAAAGACGGGCTAATTCTCGTGCAAAGGTGGAGGTGAATTGGGAGCCTCTGTCGGAGGTGCATTTGTCGTGGAGACCAAATCAAGGGAAGACATTGTTGAAAAAAAGTTGGGCGACACCCTTTGCATCAATGTCTGAGTGGCAAGGAGAGAAAATTACCCCCTTAGTAAGCCCTTGGTCGACCACGACCAGGACGGCATCATAACCATGAGAAGAGGGTAGAGCGGTGATTAAATCAGTGGAAACAAATTGGAAAGGACACATCGCATTACTGAGGGGAACTGAAGGTGGGATGGTGGGATGAGTGATTGTCTTGTTTGCTTGACAAAGGGCACATCCTACAACAAAACGGCGAACATAAGTGCTCAATCCTGGCCACCAGTAGTCCCGTTGAAGGAGGTTCTGTAAATGGAAAATCCCTGCATGTGCCCCCGCAGGAGAGGTGTGTATGGAGTGTACTAAATCATGCCGTGCTTCCTCAGGTATATAGAGTCGATTTTTGAAATATAGGAGATTATCGTTGTATCGCCAATCCGACTGGTACATACGTGAGAACAAGGGGGATCCCTCCTGCAGGGCTTTTAGCGTGGAAAGTACAAAGGGATCCATTGGGGAGGATAGAGTGATTTTTTCCTGAAGGGCCGTGTCGATGATTCGAATGAAATGATCTTCCGGAATGAGGACTATGTCTTGATTATCATGGGAGACGTCTACCTCAGCCCGTCTGGAGAGGGCATCCGCTGGTCCCATCTGCATTCCAGGAGTGTGCTGAAACTTAAGGTCGAAATCTTGGAGGAATAACATCCATCTGGCCTGTCTTCGTGACAGTTTGTGGGGTTGTTTGAAATAGGCCAGGTTTTTGTGGTCGGTGAGTATGGTGACCAGATGTTCTGTTCCAGTAAGGTATTGCTGCCAATCCTCAAGAGCACGAATAACTGCTAGTAGCTCCCGGTCATAGATGTTGTAGTTTTGTTCCTCCAGAGAAAACATTTTTGAAAAGTATGCGCAAGGATGGAGATCACCATTGTTATCTTTTTGCATCAGCACTCCTCCACAAGCCGTGAGAGAGGCATCTGTCATTACCCAGAAGGGTTTCTCTGTCTTCGGGAGTTGGAGTACCGGTTTTGTCAGGAAAGCTTGTTGTAAGGTTTCAAAAGCTTTTTGACACTCTGATGTCCAGTTCCAAGTTGTCGCTTTCTTAGTTAAGTCGTGGAAGAGACAACTGATCCCAGAAAAGTTTGGTATAAACTTTCTGTAAAAGTTGCAGAATCCGATGAACGATCGGACTGCCTTAACCGTAGTTGGCGGGGTCCAATTATGGATGGCTTCTAGTTTGACCGGATCGAGAGTGATCTGCCCTGGTTGTACGATTAGCCCAAGGTATTCTACCTCAGTTACGTTGAACGAGCATTTAGAGAGTTTTAGGTAGAGTTTATGCTCTCTCATCCGTTGTAGGACTCGGATGGTTCTTCAATGGTGTTCTTTTGGGTCGTCGTCCGTATGTATGATGAGGTCATCCATATAGATTTCTAGCCATCCTTCTACGATCATATCTCCGAAGATGTCGTTCATCATTGCCTGGAATGTCGGGGAGGAATTGCTCATTCCAAAGAACATTACCAGTGGCTTGAATAATCCCAGTGAAGTGATGAAGGCCACTTTCCAGGTGTCGTTAGGTTCTATAAGCACATTGTTGTACCCCCATTGGACATCGAACTTGGAAAAGAGGGTGGCGTCTTTGAGTTTGTCGATGAGGTCAGGGATCAAGGGAAGGGGGTACGCGTTTTTGATGGTGTGCTCGTTAAGGTATCTGTAATCCTGGCAGGGATGTAGGCCTCTGTCTTTCTTTTGGACAAAGAAGAACGGGGAAGCTTGAGGAGATTTCGAGGGTTTGATTTTTCCCGATTTCAAGTGCTCGGCAATGAAATCTTTACAGGCTTGGAGTTCTTTTGGGTTTAACGGATAAGCTTTTGCCACTTTTGGCACGAACGAGTCGTCGAGTTCGATGGCATGGTTATATGGTCGAGAAGGTGGTAGTTCTCCTTCTGTGGGTTCTCCAAATACGTCAGAGTATTCTTGGTATTGAGGCGGTAGTTTGATTTCATCCTTGGCTGCCTTCTGTGCTAGCTCCATGGAGAGGGTGGTATGTGCTATCGTTTCTTTCTGCACTAGATAGTGAACCAGGTATCATTGATCAACAGGATCTTCACTAACAGTTTTTGATTCGGAAATGGAGATCCTCCCTTCTGCCCAATCTATCTTTGGATTGACAGCTTGTAGCCACATCATTCCTAGAATGGTTTTCTCATTTCCGCAGTCTATCACCATGAATCTGGTTTTCTCTTTTCGTTTCCCAGTTTGAAGGGAAAGAGTCACAGTTGGTCGTATGGTTCTGTTTTTATTTGGGGTTCTGTCCACATTATGCGCAAGGATTGGTTGTCGCAGTTGTTGAGTCTTCAACCCGTGTTGTAGTACCAGGAATTTGCTAATGAAACATCCAGTTGCTCTGCTGTTGATAAGTGCTGTAGCTTCAATGGTTTTCTCGTCGTCTGTAAGGTGAATGGGGATTTTGATTGCTCTAGAGTTTGGTCCAGATACAAATACAGGAGCGACGATTATAGGGGAGGGAAACGGAGCCATTGACCTTGGTTTCCCTTTCAAAAACCCTCCGAAGTGGTTAACTTTCGCACTTCCTCTTCATTAGCCGAGGTGTATACTTTGAGAATGCGGAGAAGTTCCTCTCTGGGGAGTTCTGATCCGTCGAGGAATTTGGAGAGGTCATCTTCAATGGCTTCTACCGCTTTAATCGCCTGAGGTTTGGGATGAGATCCAGATTTGGAAGATCTTCTTCCTCCTTCGGTGTGAGGATGATTAGATGATCGACAGCCTACCCGGTGGCAGACGAAGCATTGGTTATTCCTCATATGAGTTGCTCGTTCTACCGGGGTAAGTCGAATGGCGTCAACATCCATTGCGTTAGGGTCTCTAGTGGTGTGAGAAGATCCTCCTCCTGGAAGGGGAATGTAGTTCCTCCTTTCTCTTAACTTCCGCAGCCTCAGGATATTCTCGTTAAACACCTGTGCCTTCTTGATCCAATCCCTCCATTTCGTCAGCTGAGAATTGATCGTTGCCATCATGTTGGCCAGTTTGTAGTCCACTCCTCGTCGGAGGACATCTATGAGGACATTGTCATGTCCAGCATCCATTTCAGCTCGGCCCACAGCCAGCTTGAAGCTCACAATGAAAGCATCAAAGTCGCCTCTCTTCTCCCTTGGAGTTAGGCCGCTTTCCTTGTCGTCGCAGTACTGCGATTGTCGCATGTCGTAGAGATTATTCCTAGATCTCTCCTTTTCTCTGGTTAGCACAAACGAGCTGGAGAAGTCTTCCATGAACTGGTCCCACGTTATCCCAGTTCCGGCTACTAATCCTTGCAGCTTCTTATAGTAAGATTCGGTGAATACCGCCCCTCTGCCCTTACTCATCTTGTTAAGGCAGGTTAAAATCATAGCCTTGTTGTTATTCCTATACGTCCCTTCATTGATGATGAAGTACGCTGACATGGCTAGCATCCATTGCTGAGCATCAGCGGTATCTCCTGAAAAGTCGGCGGGTAAGGCCGCTTTCAACTCGGAGGTTCGGTCGTTGTTTCCTGACATCTCAATGTCGTCTTCTTCTTCTTCTTCGATGGAAAGTACTCTTATCTATGAGATAGGGGGAGGTTCGAACAGGAGAGCAGGTCCTAGAGCTTCCTCGGTGGGCTGCATGCGAGGTGGAGGAGAGGTACACAAGGGGAGTGCGAACTCTTCAGTTTCTGTAGTTAAGACCAGGGGAGCTGGAGTCCCAGATGTTCTTCTCTCCCTTCGGGAGGTAAGAAGGGGGTTCGGGGGAGGTTGAGGTCTCCGAGAGCTAGAGGCTATCCTGGTGGAAGGTACGGGTGATGCCGCCTGGTAGAGATTTATAAAATCTGGTACAGCTGGTTGGGGTGATGGGGAACGGGGGTGTTCTGGTGCATCTACTGGGATAGCGTCGTCAGAGTTGTCCTTAGCTGGGGATCGGTACGACATGGTGGGAGTGGGGGAGTCCTACTGCGAAGAGCAAGGACAAGAAGAGAGCTAGTTCTTTTGTTATGTATACATGAAGTTCCGGAGCATATGTTTGAAGTAACCGTCGATGTCGAAGTCGGAAGTCTCACTATCCTCTTGAGGACTTGCAGAGGGACCAGAACTAATGCGTAGATTGCGTAGAACTAGCTAAGGAATACATCGTACAGTAGGTTGTTATAAATACCCAGATAGAGCTGTACCCACGGACTATAAGGGGAGTCGTCTAAGTATGGGCAAAGGTACCTTTGCCTATATCGGGGAGGTGTCTGGTTATGGTAGGTGGGAAAATGTGACTGCAGCAAGAGATGGGTCAAGGGGAGTGTAATGTCCGATGTGATAGGAAGTGAATCAGAAGCAAAGTGACACTTACCCGGTTACAGAGGAACGGAAGACCGGGTAAGGGAGGTTATCGATCCCTTTGAAGGGACGTCCCTCAAGTACATATAGTAAATCATCAGCATAGACAGAACAGAGAAAAGGATGTTCATAAAGAGAATCGAACCACCGCTGCTCAAGGGCTATCGCCTCGTTTGTAACACAACTCAGCTTTAAGAGAAGCTATACATTCCTTGGTAGGAATAGACTAGGACCATGATTGAAAAGGATTAGATGAGGGAGGACTCAAGAATATGCTATATTGCATAGAATGAGAATGGGGAATACATGTGTGGTACTACAGTTTAAATAGGGAGGTGAAAGTGCACAGACCAAGAGGATGTGTAAGTGAAGAATACCATAGAACCTGATGGAAATCAGACAAGTAAGTAAGCAATGATGACTAGCATCGCTATGGGACAAGAAAGGAATAATAGGAGAGACTAAAGAAGACAAACTGAGGGTTACCTGCGACGATCAAGAAGTGGTCATGAGAATGGAAGTACCAACTGAAGATAGTGGAGCCATAAGGATGAAGTAAGGATAAGATGAATACATGTGGAAATGGGAAAGAAATCATAACAGATTGAGCTCATAATGCTCTAGGGTTTATTGTAGCTCATCCTTCAAGATCTGAAAGTAGAGGTCCCTATCCATCCTACCATCAATCTTGGTAGCAAAGCCAACTCCTTGTCAAGTCATGCAACCCCACATCATCAAAGAACCCCCTCCAAATTTGAGAGTTCCTTGTACCAGCCTATCATTGAGTCCCTCATCTGCTCTTTTCCATGCCCACTTGTGCCCATCTGACACTAACCAGTTGATTTTGGTCTCATCTGACCATATTACCTTCTTCCAGTCCTCTATAGTCCAATCCTTGTGAGCCTCTGCAAAGTCCAAGCAAGCCTTGCAATGTCTGGTAGAAAGTATAGGGTGTTTGGACTTGATTACAACTTTCATACCAGATTTCTTCAAGTAAAGATGAACTATACTTGCAGACAGAGGCTGATTGATAATGTTGGTGAGAGCTTTGGTCACTTGAACTGCATTTTCAGCTCTACCAGAGGTGATAAGACATTGGGCATGATGAATATTAGCAGAGAAAGCTTAGAAGGACAACCTCCAACAGCTTTGGGAAGGGTAGAACACTTCTTGGAACAAAGCTTGGATATGGCAGAAGGGCTAACACCAGTTTGCTTGGCAATGGCTTCACCAGAATGGCCAGCATCAAGCAAAGAGAGGATGTTGGCTTGTTGAGCAAGAGAAAGAGATCTAACCATGATGGTGGATAAGAATCAAGAAGTGTGTGAACTTTTTAAAACTCAGACATACTATTTACATGTATAGCATTGTTTGTACAAACAAACAATGACAACTATCATATAATTTGACCAAGATTCTAGCTATCAATTCAAAAACTCAAAAACTCTTTCCATGATATTGCTGACTTGTAATCATGATATCTCCACAGTGTGTGGACCAAATCACATGATCTAGGGGGCAATTTGGTAGCCAAGAGTATGTACTATTTATAACTCTACCAAAGCTAAGCAATATTCCCACAGTGTTTGGCAGTGCACTGCACACACTGCCATCCAGGTTAGTATAGAAAGGGTTTTTGAGCTCACTGTACATGGATAGGGTCCAAGTTTTGTACTACTTCAAGTGCACTGGAGACAGTCATGTTTTTGTATGACAACCACTGGGAAAAGAAAGCAGGCAGTGATATATGCTTTTCTGCTTCAAACAATTGCATGGTAGTAGATAAAAGCCGTCAATTGGGAGACATCATCACCCCCACCCCCCATAAACCTGAAAGAGAGGCTTGATGTGCAATGACTGACAAGTATTTGCAGGGTGGAGCCAAAAAAGCATGTTGAGCAAACACATCACCTGACCTCTTTGCAGTCTGTTGTCATGTTGCCTGCAGACAGCAATGAAATTTTGGTGTTGCAGAATGTTTTGAAGAAGTTGGTTGACAACAACAGGCTGTAGAATGACAATCAAATCCAAATGAGGTGACAGCTAAGCAAGACATACACTCAAACTCACCTTCAGTGGTGTCTTTTTTGCCAGCACCATAGGGAGGCCAGGGATGTTTGGATCTGGACAATGTCGAATCAAGGTGGTCAACAACAGCTCCACCAAATGCAGCTTGAGAGCCTCTCCAAGTGGTGTGTCACCATATGCTCTGCTCATGCTGTTTAGTTGGGAAGAGGTGGAAGTTATGCAAACTGATCACTTCCACTCAGGAGTTAGAGCACATGCAGATGTCTCACGTTCTGCACGTTCTCTTTGGCCTTCCATTGAACCCAAGGATCCCTTGATCAAGTTGACCACCAGCTTTCCAACCTCAAACCAATCTTCTGTGATGATGTTTGGCAAGTGTTCCTAGTAAAGCCAAAGAAGGAGACAGCATTCTCAGTTGAGCACTCTAATGAGAGTAGGAGGTGATTGGTGTGCGGTTACAGCACCACAGTCCACTTCTCACTTATGGCGCAGCAACGAAGGGATGTATCACAGTGTGAGACTCACTGTGGTAGCAGAGTTTTTTGTCTTGGTAGTGATTAGATTGGGTTTCGTGTGGGGTAGTGACCTTAGTGAGATCAAGAAGGAAATGAAACCCGGAATGAATTCCGTTACAGCATTGAGTACGTTACATGCTGTTTATATACTATAGATAAAGCGGAGATAGAACTCTAAACATGAGTCTGGTTGACTCATATCGACTCATGATGACTCGTATCAGCCATGTGATCATGCTGGGAGTCACTCTGACTCGGTATGACTCGGAATGACTCGGTTCCGAGTCAGTATGAGTCAGTAGGAGTCATTGTTGTAGAATGTTTCATATGTCATCATGCACTGCCTCATGACTCATGCTGAGTCATGGTGAGTCATGGTGACTCAGTCCCTGACAACCGGTGAAACCTTTTTCCCGGTTTCTGGAGACTTAGTATAATTTCTAATGATTAGTGCGCTTCATTAGTACAATTAGCCCCTGAAGCGATGTTTTCCGATGCTTCTGAGTGTTCCGAGCTTCCCGAGTTTCTGGTTCCGAGTTCCGAGTTTCCCAACCACTTCCAATTACTTCCGAGTGACTTTTCACTCGGTAACATCGGAACTTCAGGAAGTCATTTCGGAACTTCGGGAATGTGTCCGGAACCTCCGGAACTCTTCAGAACTTATGTTATCAATCCTTATGTAGGATTTCAACACTAGGTGGTTCCTCAGCGTAGTGTTGCTGGGAAGAAAAGATTCTTCGACGATGGTGCTGGGGAATCAAGGCTGGGGGAACAGCAACGAAACGATGGGACTGTGAGGTTGGAGTTTCCTTGTCAGAGGACTCTGGGACTTGGATGCGATGAGACGTTGTGACTGGGTAGGTCCTGCTCCATGATAGGAGGGACGGTGGTTATTCTTGTTCTTTTGTTATGCAGATGCGTACCTCGAGTGTTCTAGGACTGACTTAAAGGCAGGATGCTCATGAAGAGGTACAACTCAGCCTAAAAGGAGACTATACGTTCCTTGGTAGGAACGGACTAAGATCACAATCGGAGGATCCGACTGAGGACTCAAGAGTATGCTTGATTGCGTAGAATGAGAATGAGAATACAAAGGTGTAGTACTACGGCTTAAATAAGAGAAGAGAATGCACATGGACCAAGAGGATGCATAAGCAAAGAACACCGTAGTAGGAGATGGAGCAAACGATGCGTAATCAGAGAAGAATATAGAATGCGATGGAAATGGAATTGAGTAATCAGTATGACTACAAAGAGAGGAGTGGAGGGAGATAATCAAGGTAACAGACATGTACTCTTGGATTGTTTACGATCAAGAGAAAAGCTTTGTGGGAAAAGTAAGTCGAGGATGAAAATGAGAAGCGGCGAGGGCGACGTAGGAGAAACAGGAGAACATGAGAGTAAAGGGATAAAATCATAACAGGCAGCATTGGCCTGCCGTGAGCTTCCAGCTGCATTTTGTCTGGAATGCGAGCTGCTTCTTTGTCAGCCTTCTGTCTTGGCCTGAGATGAGGAGAGGCAGTAGGCCTCGAACCTCGTTCCGATATCCTGGATCATGGTCATCGTAGCGACCATCGTGAGAGGCCATTGACCAGTGCAGAACATCTCCTTTTTAATTTCCTCATTTACGTTCTGCTGTAAGAGGAAGATGGCATGCTTGTCAGAGCACCCGGCTTGCCAGGCCAGGGTCCGGAATTTGGCCAGGAACGTGTAGACTGTTACGATTTTGTCCCCTTATTCGCACATCCTTCTTTTTCTCCTACGTCGTCCTCGTTACTTCGCATCTTCATCCTCGACTTACTTTTCTTACGAAGCCTTTCTCTTGATCATGAACGATCCAAGAGTACACGTCTGTTACCTTGACTACTTCTCTCCGCTTCTCTCTTTGTAGTCATACTGATTACTCACTCCGTTTCCATCACGTTCTATGTCCTTCTCTGATTACACGTCCTTTGTTCTATTTCATACTACAGTGTTCTTCGCTTACGTGGCCCCTTGGTCCGTGCACATTCTCTCCTCTTATTTAAACCATAGTACAACACCTTTGTATTCTCATTCTCGTTCTACGCAATCAAGCGTACTCTTGAGTCCTCTGTCGGATCCCCTCCGATCGTGATCTTAGTCCGTTCCAACCAAGGAACGTATAGTCTCCCTATTGGCTGAGTTGTACCTCTTCATGAGCGTCCTGCCTTTAGGTCAGTCCTAGCACACTCGAGGTACACATCCGCGTAACATATATTATGACTGCAATGAAGAAGTTGCTCCCTACCAATAAGAAACTCCTATATAGATTGCTCATCATACACAAGTCATACAAAATTTAAATATTTTTTGCTATCTATTCAAGGAAATCTCTATATATGGCTGATTATAATTTTATAACAAGTGTTTTTTACTTAAAAGCTATTTGTCAGTTGTTATTTGATTTGATTGCTAAGTAAGTGTGTGACACCAACCTTAATTTCCTAGGACAATGTGTTAAATAATAAGTATCTGTGTAATTTGTTGTATAGACTTTTCCATAGTATGATGGCATTAGTGTGCTCACTTATTACACATGCTGTATAGCATTCACCTATCACACCAAATTTGGACAGATTTGCAACTACATTGCCTGGATTTTGGAATAGTGACAGTAAATTAATAGACCTGGTATACCTTCTCATACAGCCCACATTAACTCTTTTAAAATACTTCTTAAGTTGCATGACAAATATCGTATGATAGACCCAGTACGGTAGGTATCTGTCGGGGACTGTGACGAACGGTAGTCGGCATAGAGCTTTCATATTTAGCAAAATCTTGCCACGGGTTACGAAAAACGAGATAATTGTGACTATAGCCACAATTATCTGACCTTGTAAACATTTGTAGGTAACCACACCGCATGCTAAACAATGCAGACCAAGCGCGCCACAGAAGAATGGAGCCTTCCCCGTGGATATAATACTGGGAACGGTGCGGGGAAGGAGCCCAGAGACGCCCCCTCAGGCTTCCACTCCAATGCTCTCCCTCGGTCAACTCATCCAAACGATCAATCGCTCCTCATACAAGCTGGACTTGTCTGGCGTCGTAGGGCTACTGGGGGGGGACAGCGCAGTCGACGCACTCGAGACGATCCACTTGCATGCCGGTCGGAGGTGGACCGGATGGTACAACTATCCAGGGTCCGTGACTGTGGCAAAGCGATTCGGTCAGATGGCCCAATCTCGCCTTTGGGACAGCCTTTTCCCTGGACCCAACGAATCCCCCGCAATCACTTTCAAGCTCGCCGGCAGGTCTGGCCTAGACTACAGCGGATCGTTTTCCGGAACCAAACTGCGTACAACCTATCTTGGCTGTTTGATGGCACAACAGTGCAAGGAGTCGTCTGGCAAAACACTCCAACTCATTAACAAGGATGGCACCGAAGGAAGGAAGA
>JBBPLU010000644.1:0-13028 GCA_038089935.1 Boletellus emodensis | reverse complement strand
CGGCGCGCGGGGCGGCCGGGGGGGGGCCGCGAGCGCCAGGGGGAGGGGGGGGGGGGGGGTGGGGGGGGGGGGGGGGGGGGGGGGGGGGGGGGGGGGGGGGGGGCGGACGCCCCACGCCAGTGAGTGGACGCTCGGCGCTGGCTAGGAAGGGGGCTGATGTCTACCTCTGGGGGACGTCCCAACATCGGGTGAGCGCTGAACGTGGGATATCTCCGTGGGCACAGGCACATGATACCAGGTATGTAATTGCCGCTCTTTGTCCGAGTCCGAGACTAGATTGTGACGTGGATGGTGGGTATTGCATACCAAAGTAGTATAGCGCCTCTTGGACCCCACGTCCCTGGAGGTGTTTACAAGACACACGACCACTGGATGGCTTGGGTCTGGGGTCATCACCCTATGATGGATTCGGATCCCTGGATGATCGATGGTGAGTCGGTGATCGCTAACGCGTGTAATCTTGTCTGACACTGGAGCGATATCAAACGTGGGATCATCCGCCGTATCTGGACTCAGAGGCCCGAGCTACCCGGAGCCTTGGTTCCAGTGGTGCCACCGAGGCGGCAGCGACGAGGATGATGAAACCACCGCGGTGTATGTGATAGCCAGTATGACAAGAGTATTCACACGCAAGCCATAGGAAATGCCAAGGCAGACCCACGGGTCGGGGCCGGTCACGAAATACGGTTCCTGCTTGAGCTTGGTTAGCTTATCTGCGTGCTAGCAGTGATACACTGTGATACTTTTGGGACTGCCGACCGCCGAGACTGATCGTGGCGAGCGTCAAGAGGTCCCAAACTGTAACGCGCGCACTATGCCCAGCACCCTCGTAGGTCGGCGACTTGCCGTTGACACGAACAAATTACCATCCAGGTTAGGCCATCTGCCAGATTGCAGAAGCTGCAAAGGCTTTACGGATTTGAATGGTCTAACCTGGTGGCTCAGGTTGCCGTGGACACATTGCGATGCGACATTCGTCCGATTACGGACGTTTGAGTGACATGTCCTCTTGCTGAACACGTCCGTGATCACTCCAATCCGGGTATTACGAAACTAGACCAGCAATGACATTGCAGTCATCATGTGCATGATTGTTGGCAGATTACGAGGGGAGTATTTCCGATGAGCGCGACGACTCGGAAATGAGACGGCACCAATTCTGCCGATAGTATCAGGTTCGCTGGGACCCACGATGCCAGCAATAAGCACGTTGGAGGGCTAGAACAGAGAAGCACGAAACTTCAGAGAAGGAAAGAAAGGGGAACGAGTCGACTACGAAATACCGGGGCGACAAAGAAAGACTCACGCGGTATGGGATGCACAGGCCATAGGCTGCGGACCCGGCGACAAACCGAGGGTTCGTAACGGATAGGAATCATAGGATAGAGTGTCGGGGGCTTATTCAAACCGATCCGGCTAGGTTTTCATGAGACTCGAGCTGCGCCAAGTTTGCGGCGGTCGTCGTCGTATGGCGGACTGAAAGGCTCTGACTGATTCAATAGTGCAGGGCTGATTGCAGCGCTGATATGACGGCAGTCCGGCCCCGGGTATCTCCCCAGCCGGGGGCCCGACGGCGGTTGCGGAGTCAAACCGATTCTCGGCTCCGACTCAATAATGGTGCCAGCCTTTCCAGACCAGCCGTTGGTGGGATCTTCTATTTTTCTATCCCTTTCGCGGTTAGCTGGCAAGTCATAGGACCGTTGACGTTGGTGGGTAAACCAAGTTAGGCTGGGTTTTCTTCACCTAATCTCCGGAGAAGTGATGCCGGTCCCAATCATTCGACTGCGCCCCGGTCATGCGGGTGGTGGACTTGCACTGATGACTTTATGGTATCAAGAATCTTGGTTTGATCAGCGCTATATAATCGCTGTGATCACCCAGAGTAACCCATCGCCTCTGACCGCCCATGGCCACTCCCACTCGCGTGCCTCCTCCCCTCGACTACTCGCTCTTGTTACCTGACCTGATCAACTTTCACATCGAAAAGAACCCTACGTACCCCATCTTTGCTTACGCCAATGAAAGCGCTCCTGGCTCAGTGACCGAAATCTCATATCTCGAATTCGGTCGAGCTGCTCACCGGGTCGCGCATGCTCTTCGCCCTTCTCGTCAAGGCGAAGACGGAGAGGTTGTCCTCGTTATCGCCAACACGGACACGATATTGCACCATGCTGTTGTCGTTGGCTTATCAGTCGCCGGCTGGGTTGTACGTCCATTTAGCTTTTTTGGGGCCGCGCTCTCACACAGGGTCTAGCCATTCCCAGCCTCCCCTAGGAACTCTGCTGCGGCCACTATCCATTTAATGAACAAGACCAACTGTTCCCGTATCGTCACGCTCAATCACGCTCACAAGGGACTGATTGACGACATTCGCCGCGAATACAAAGGTGCCGAACTCACCATTTTCGAAGTCCCGGCATTGCACTCTGTTTATCCAAAGCTCGGACGTGAGGTCGCGGCTGATCCCTTTATTCCGTACCCTCCCGCCCCGAAGCGTCCAGATTTGGATTCGCCTGCCATCTACATTCATTCTTCAGGCAGCACTGGATTTCCTAAAGCCATTGCTCACACCCATAGAATCCAAATTCAATGGTTGGCAAGGCGTACGTTTCCGTGCACTATTTCGCGGTGTTGTTGCTAATTATCTGTAGCTTGCATTAGAGTATTTGCTAGGCTTTTACCCCCACATCGGTTGGCTGTGGTGTCGCTGCCCCCATTCCATGTCTATGGTATCTCAACCCAACTGTATGCACCGATTTCATACCTTGTCACCGCTGTGGTCTATCCCCCCCGTACGGTGAATGATCCGCTTGGCCAGCCAGTGATACCGACGGGCGACAACATACTCGAGCACCTCAAAAAAGTGCCCTCCAATGTTCTTTTCACAGTCCCGACACTCCTCGAACAGGTGCCCACAACAGAAGAAGCCATAGGTATTTTGAAGAAACTAGACTGGATCGTAAGTACACCTTAATTCAATCTGCTTGTTCTTTATTAGTTCACTGTCACCAGTGTTTCGGTGGTGGCCCTCTGCCATTCAGGTACGGAGAGAATTTGCGTGCTTCCGGAGTGCACCTTGTCAGCGGCTTTGGCGGGACAGAGTTTGGAATTCTCGTGACTAAACCCCACGGACAATTTACTGGTGAAGGTAGTTGGTTATGGATGGGCTTCGAGGACGAGCCGAAGATCAGGTGGGCTCCACAAGAGGACGGCACGTACGAATTACAGATCTTGGTACGAGACCTCTTGGGCGTTTTCTGGGATAAGCTAATGGGGTCGAGCAGACGACCGATGCCCATTACATGGCAGTAGAGAATCTATCCGACGTGAAGGGATATGCGACGTCGGACGTGTTCGCGAAGCACCCAACAAAGGACCTATGGCGGATGTGAGTGACCCAGTGGGCCTCGTACCCTGGTGTAGCATTGATATCTGTTTGCAGTGTCGGAAGGGTCGACGATGTCATCATTCTGGCGTCTGGGGAGAAGACGGTCCCTGCCCCGATAGAGGATGTGATCGGATCTTCTCCGCTCGTGCGGGGGGCTGTGGTGTTCGGACGGGAGCGAAACCAAGTTGGCGTTCTCATCGAGCCTAGTCTAGGACATGAAATAGACGTCAACGACGAGAAAGCTGTGGCCCAGTTTAGGAATGAAATCTGGTGTGTATTTTTACCTTTAACTGAACAAGCTCGTTTATTGAAGCGAACAAAGGCCTGTGATCGAAGAAGCCAACAAGCCATCTCCAGCATTCAGTCGAATTTTCAAGGAGTTGATTCTGATCGCGAGCGGTGACAAGCCCTTGGCACGTGCTGCAAAGGGTACTGTTCAGCGCAAGGCGGCCATCAATGCTTACAAAGCAGAGATCGATGCCATGTGAGTGTTTCTAATGTCTGTGCGGACTGAATCTGAGACTCCGCCAAAGATATGATGCCGTGGAAGCAAGCTCGGCAGGCCCAGATGGCTTGGCTGGGCCCTCAGCGTGGACCAGCGACGTGCTTGAACCATGGTTGCTGGAACATGCTCGCGCCATCAGCCCCAGCGGCGTGGTCGATCCTCATGCCGACCTGTTCCGCCAAGGCTTTGACAGGTGCGCAGTATCGTATGAAATAACGCCGATGGTATCGCTTATGCTCCATTTGTCCTTTCCCAGTTTGAGCGTCACGTACCTTCGAAACCGGATAGTGGGCGCTTTACGGAAATCTGCGGACCCAGAGGTTAAGAAGGCGGCTGCTCATATCCCGCCCAATGTTATCTTTGAGAACCCAACAATCCAGCTCCTTAGCGCACGAATCGCTGCTCTCGTGGGCGGTGATGGGACGGGACAAGGGCAAGATTTCATCGAGCAACACAAGCATGCCATCAATGCTATTATAGAGAAGTACTCCGTCGGCTTGGACGGACCCGTCGATGGCATATTGTCGAGCACCCCATCGATTGCGCCGGCCGCTGTACTTCTTACCGGTAGTACGGGCGGTCTCGGATCTTTCCTGCTGTCAGAGTTTCTCAAGAGCCCCGCGGTCGAGCGTGTCTTTGCTTTCAACCGACCTTCGTCTAGCAAGTCGATTGCGGAACGACAACAGTCAGCTTTCAAAGACAGGGGGCTTTCGGTCGACTTGTTAAAGTCGAACAAGCTTGTCTACGTGGAAGCGGATGCCTCCTTGGACAAGTGTGGTCTGTCCACAGCCCAGTATGAAGAGGTGTGGGGCCTTTACCTCGTCGAAAAGATTGCAGCCTGCTCACGCATGTTATCTTCTCTCAGATTCGGAAGTCGGTCACGTTGATCGTACACAACGCGTGGCGTCTCGACTTCAATCTGGCGATCTCTTCGTTCGAGGACAGCATCCGCGCGTCCCGCAACTTGGTTGATCTTGCACTGGCGTCGGCACGCAGGGGGAATCTCCGCTTCTTGTTCACTTCTTCGATCGGATCTGCGCAGTCTTGGGATAACGCCAACGGTCCTTTCCCAGAGGAAGTGCAGCTCGAACCATCTGCAGCCGTGGGAGTGGGATATGGAGAGGGCAAATACGCTACCGAACGGGTAAGTTTATCTACTAGATCGGGGGTTGCTTACCCCCGTATTGGGAGATTGTTTCATTCTTACGTTTGACCCCTTATTTTGGGTAGATTATTGTGAAGAGTGGCTTGCATGCAACGTCCCTCCGCATTGGCCAGATCGCTGGCGGGCATGGCGGATCGTGGGCCACTACGGACTGGTTCCCGATCATCGTCCAATCCAGTGTCGCCCTTGGCGTGCTCCCGGAATCTGTTGGTGTGAGTGATGAACCTGACATGGTTGTTTGTCGTGCTCACGATTCGTTCCTTCTTTTTGTGTGGGCCGTCTAGGTTGTGTCATGGCTACGCGAGGAAGAGGTCGCCTCTGCAATCCTAGAGGGGGCGTTCGCCAAGACGGCGCCGCCGCCCGCACTCAACATTGTGAACCCGCGCGGGGTCCGTTGGGCGGAGGTCATCGCGTTCGTGCGACGTGCGATCATCAAGCGAAAGGCGCTCGGGAAAGAAGACGACAAGGACCTCCTCCCGATCGTGCCGTTTGGGGACTGGTTCGCGCTGTTGGAAAAGAAGGCTGAAAACGCGTCAGAGGACGACCTGGTGAAGATTGTGAGTGGTCTCTCGCTTCTTTTCCCCTGCCCTGTGCGCCTGGGAAAAAGTGTGGGAATGATGGATGGGTTGGTTGACGTGTTTGTGTTGCTTGAAAAACGCAGCCGGCGATCAAGTTGCTCGAGTTCTTCCGTTCGTTGGCGCGCGGAGACCAAGCTGTTCGGAGCGCTGGCCTGAGCACCACCGAAGCGGGGGGGATGACCAACTTTAGTACCACCAAGGTGCAGCAGGTCAGCCCCACGATGGCGAACATGAAGGCGATCGGCGAGGTCGAGGCAGACGCGTGGGTGGGCTACTGGATTTCGAAAGGCTCTTTTTAAGAGTGAAGAGGCTCTGGAAGCGTGGACGGGTGGAATGAACAGAAATGGTTGGGGAACTTGACGTGTAATAAGTATCTGTGTGTATTCTTCAATAAAGGGAAATTTGACTGGCGGCAAAAGGGAAAGCGTATTATGTCTTTGGATCCTTGGAAGGTCGGCGAAATCAGATCACACCAGATACTCGGATAAATAACTGGCAGTGTATTGCTGTAGTATGCCCACACGTTTTTTCAAGTCCATAGTATGCTGTGACTGACTGATCCACGACGCCCATGTACGTGATCCATCCATGGTCAAAAGCTTCTGGGAACACTATTCCCCGCGGCGTACTCCAAAGTACGATGGGCCACCGTGACGATGAGACCGTCATTCGGATTCAGGGCCACGCTCATTCGCATTGGATCCCGACTCCGATTCCACGTCCCTCCGATCTATATACCCACACCGCTTCTCGATCGGAGCCTCCGGAATCTGTCCACAAAAGTCCGGTGAGCCGCCGTCCCGTCCCATACACGTGGCCACGCCCAAATCGCGCTGGAGAGAGAGGAGGGGGAGAAAAACTCACAGGCAGACGGGCGATGTAGGACAAGATCATCGCACTCAACGAGACGATGAACACGGTCTTCAGGCTCAACGCGTACGCGTCCCGCGCGGCGCGCTGCAGATCCGGGGGGAGTGATTTGACCAGGTCGAGCGAATGTCGAATGGCTTGGATGATCTTTTTGTGTGTGTCGCACCGTCGCCATGGTTGCGTTCACGCATCATTTTTTTAGGGGGGAGAGCAATCGTTAGTTCGGACGTCATGACGCGTCGGGGTAGAGAGCGGACCTTTTCCGCGGCAGGTCCGCGAATGCGCTCGCGCAGCTCGGTGTCGAGCCGTGACTGGAAGACGGCAGAGGCGACGGCAACACTAGAGATTTGGCCTGCCCGATACACACACAAAGACGGATACGGTACGAAAGGGTGAGCATTCTGCCATCGATTGCTCCAGTTGATTCACAGGGCGATACTCACCGAGTCCTCGGAAGAGCGTTGCACCTGCTACCAAGCAGGCTATTGATGACTCTGAACACGAACGCATTCAGTTTCCTCGGCTATAAAGCATGCGTTCCTTCACGCACCTGGTATGTGCGCCTGCAAGGCGACTAGATGGAAGAAATAGGCGGTCGGTGCGCGTGAGCAAGCGCCTGCAAGTCGTAGCTAAAGGGAACGGCATACTTATCACGGTCACAAATATGACTGCGTTCCCAAAGCCAATCGGAAAGATACTGAACCACTTTTGGGTAAATCCCGAATCCTCTCGCATAAAGATGAGGGGAACGAGGCCAAAGAGTGGAAGGGTACCAAAGACGAGATTGAGAATCGTGTATTTTCCGGTGCGATGAAGAAACCAGCTATGTGTAACAGCTTGCAATTAGCTGCCACGAATGGGACGAGAAACTGAAATTACCCCGCCACCAGGGAACCCAAACCCATCGCAAGTGAGTGCGGGAGCAGGTGGAGTCCTCCATTTATCGAAAACAAAAATATTTAGTTACTGGTATATCTGATATACGATGGTCCACATACCGGCGATGGATGCGCTGTCCAAGGATACCGTCTGAAACCACAGCGGGATGAAGTACATGATGCAGAAGTTGGAAACTCCCAAAAAGAAGTTACTCCAGCACACAAGAAAGGGTACTTTCTCTACGAAGAGGGAAGGTGGAAGGATGGGCTCAGAGGACACGTAACACTCAAGTACACAAAGTAGTGCCAACGAAAGGAATGAAAATATCAGCGGGATGATAACCCGAGGATCTGACCACTGTCATGAACGTAAAGCCAGGAGGTTGCAGTCAACACAGGAAATCACTCACCGGAAGATCCTCATTGAATTTTGTGCTGAGCCAAGTGAGGGTTGATGCGAGCTAACACGAGATACATCATGCAGCTATGAATGAATTGTAGAAAATGACCTTACCATCATAAAGAGGGTGATCAAACCTCCGAAGTCGACCCTAGAGAGCACCTCCCTTGCACTCCGAGATTGGCCCTACAGAACGTGCAGTTGGTACTTGCGTTCAGTGACAGGAAGATACTTGCCGGCATCGCATAATTCAGTGTGTTCGTGATGAGGATCATCACCAAGATAAAAAGCGGAACCTGACACAAAAATGCGGAGCGCCAACCAAATCTCCAACATGGTAAACTGGACAGATCCTGCGAATTACACATACCAAGAAAACGACGCACCGGTCATTCAAAATACCCCCAATGGGCCCTCCGAGGCCTAACCCAGCCTAGCATAAAAATCACAGAAATATAGGTTACGCATAGCAGAACGAGGCACTCACAGACAGAAAAAAATTGGTGAATGCTTGAGGCAAGCCACGTTCCTAGCCAAAGATAAACGACCAAAAACGGTTAAATAGGATGTGAACGTACTTGGGCACTGTACAAGTCAGCCGAGACAATGCTTAATTCATGCGGTTGAGTAATGTACAATCACAGCAGGGAGCATGCACTCACATAGCGAGCAACTGAAGCGCTCCTGCCCCTATCCCGGCTATCTGGATGGTCCATCAAAACTATTACTGAGGAGAGATACAAAGAAAAAATGTACATACGAATCGAGCAACAGTCAACGTTATCATGCCTCTGGAGAAGCTGCAGAGAAAAACGCCAAGACCGGTCGCGAGTAAGGCAATCTGGCATGCTGCCCTTCGACCGAGGATGGTACATAGCCGGCCATATAGCGGCGTAAAGGAGCAAGATGAAAGAAGGTACCTGAAATGTGCGTATGTGCACAGGAGAATAGGGGTTGAGACCGTAAACACATACGCAGTGCCAATCCAGCTAGCTTGGTTCGATCCCTTGAATTCAGACGTGATAGGAGGTAGCACTACGACCAGTACTCAGAATGAGAGGAACCCGAGCCTCGCGAGGATACTCACACGTGGCAATCATCGTCACTGAGGGAATGTTTGAATGAACCATGTCAAAGCGCAGAATCAAACCACGCACAGTTCAGATTCTGATGGTGGTCAACCTCCCTACGAGGGATAAAAAGAACGAAGATAACTCACAGACAAAAATGTCCCTACCCATAAAGCTCCAAGAATACAATATCTAGTCGAGCGGGTAACCTCGTGACATTCCTGAGGAGCAGCTCTACTGAGTTTGGCTTTTGAGAGTAGTGGGCTGCGCTCTGTGTGATAGCCAGGGGTCATCATGCCAGCGGTGAAATGCTTGAACGACTTCCCGTTGGGCGTCGTTCTGAGCCTGAGTGGCAAGAAGAAATGCGCTCGCCGCAGAAAGTCCATTAATAGCGCGGTATTTAATGAGGGTTAACTAGCTGAACGTGGGACCCGTTTTCGCCACATTCGGCTCCACAACGTGAATGGTGACGATACCACGCCCATGCAACGTAACTTCTTGAAACGACGGGCGTGCATACCGAGGTTCCACGGTGCCAGCTTGTCATTTCTGTTAGTGTATCCGTGATCCTGCGACCTGCCATACAAGTTACATCGGAAGAAATACGGGATTCTCCGAGAGAACCTACCTTGTGACTAGTGGTGAGATCCATGTTACTTGGGTTGTATTGTGAGAAACGCACGGCGTCCGCGCGCACAGCCGCGTTATCAAAGCGTGTTGGCCACGAAGTCCATCGCTACCTACGACCGACCATCCTTTCCTTTTCTTTCCCGCCCCTTTCATCTCTTTTCATGTAACACGAACGCTATGCCGTCCCTTTTGTGACTATGGATACTTAAATTTATTATGCTCGTCCACCCCTTTCCTATCTAGTCGTCCCGCTAGTTTCTTTGTCGCATACGGTATTTGGGTGCCCGGTGCGCCCACGGCGCGGTCGTACCACCAGCCCGTTCATTTACACGGTCCCGCGAGCGAGCAACCAAGGCGATAAGTGCACCTCAACGGAACAACAGCAATGACGTACCAGATGTCTCACCAGAATGATCGTGTCTTCCCAACCACCCCACCTGACAAGCGCACACGCAACATGGCATCCCCAAACGTTGACCTCCACGTAGGGACCAGGATGCCCGCTCCGGCATTGGACCAAGAGTTGGGGCCGACGGCCGACGACCGGTCGAGGAGGCTGCTAGTAAGGAAAAGTGCTCAGAGATACATAGAGAACGAAGGCCAGTTGACTCCAGACGAACTAGGCGGTGCGGAACGGAACGTACACCAGCCGATCGATCTCCACGACACCCATAAGCATACGGCACGCGACCGAAACGAACCCGACGTCGAAACGAACACACAAAGCCGGGGGCTAGCGATATCGAACTGGGAAACGTCAAAGACGGTCGGGACCGCCAAAGCGACGGGGACGGAAATGAAAACAGGGAATCGGATAAGACAGCGAGTCGAAACGACTCGACCCGGACCCACCGAACGCCCAGGTGAGAGTGTCGGAAGAGCCATATCGAGCCAGTCGAGGTCAACCCGAGTGCTATGGCATAGCAAACCAAATTACCATATTTGGACCGTGTGCATACGGGCTAGGGATGCATTGGCGAAAAAGCGCACCAAGAGATGTATAGCTCAACCCCAAGGCTCTGAAGGGGGTATGCCACCAAAGAGGACAGCCGGGGCTGTGCGCAGCGTGCCTTGACACGTGTGCGGAAAGCAGCCTGAGCCTGGTGCATTGACTCGGATGCGTGAGCATCAGGCAAGAGTGGTTCACATGACGCCATGCGTAATTAATGAACTGATGATACGTCGGCCTGTGAGACTTGTTGCGAAAGGCTTCGGCTCGGACGTGTTCGACTGTCTCAGGCAGCGTCGGAGTGAAGCACGGTGGCTGACGAAACCGGGGCCGCGCCTTGGTGCCGTCAACGAGGGGGTACATTTCTCGCCAGATAACCCGTCGGTTTCATGGACCTCTGCTCGCAATATGCGCCAGCCGTCCGGTCGCCGGTCGCGATCAGCAAGTAATTCACGTTTGATCCTCCAGGGGCCGGGCTACTGGTAAGTCAGAGAGACCGTTCCATAAGGATGAATCCATGACCCAACCGAGGATCCTTTTTATCTGCGACCACCAGGAGCCCGCAGCAGGCGTTTTCTTCTCCCATCACCCCACATTCTCGCCATGCAGGATTCGCTGGAGAGGTCCGAGAAAAGCGTGTCGCCCGACGAACACCGTGAAGCGAACACTGGTAACTCACACACGCCTCTGTCATTTCTCCATCGTGTCACCGCGCTCTTGACCCAGTATGGCGTAGAAACGCACGGGTACGTCCGTCTCGCCTTCCGTGTACCCCACCGCCGAGACTGTGCCTCCCAGGATTGCGCCCATCCCTATCCAAGAAAGAACCGACAGGCGGTGGTACCAGCTGTTCTTCGTGTGGTTTTCATCCAACCTCAACATCCTCTCGTATGCCGCAGAGCCTGTCCAGGAGGGAGAAAAAGAAACTGGCTGATTGTGTGCTTACAGCTTTAGCACGGGCAGCGCAGGGCCTGCGTTCTATTCGATGGGTGTCCGCGATTCGATCCTGGTCGTCCTCGTGACGGACGTCCTGTAAGAACCCCGTCGACTCGTCCTTGTCTCTTCGCTCATGAAGGCGGTCCGTCAGGTCGCGTGTAATCCCTGCGTTCTTGTGAGCCTCTCTGGTCTCGTCTTCGTCCCCAGTCCAAACCCGTGCGCAGTGCTATATACGGACCGAAATTGGGGACCCGGGCGATGGTTCAGTCGCGCTTCTCATGGAGGTGAGTTTCCATGAGCAGGTCTGGACTGCGTAGTGCTCACTGCTGTCCTTCAAGCTATTATGGGTCCATGATACCGAGTATCCTGAACGTTATTTCGTCGCAGGGATTCCTGGTCCTGAATTGCATCATCGGGGGACAGACATTGGCGGCCGTGAGCCCTCATCTGAATGATACGCTGGGCATCGTGATCATCGCCATCCTCTCGCTTTTTGTTCGTCGGATCCCTCGTCTGTCGAATCCAGTGCACTAAGCACGTCCGTAGGTGACCTTTATTGGTTATCGCTTTATCCACTTGTGGGTTCCTTTCCACGCCGTGGGGTGGAAGCTGATAGAGCTTGTCCACAGGTATGAGAGCATCACGTGGGTACCGAACGTCGTCGTTTTCATCGCAATGGTGGGCCTCGGGTATCCGCAACTGCATGCAAACCAATACGCAGCAGTCCCCGCACCTGCTACACATACGATCATATCCTTTGCATCCACGATTGCTGCGACCGTCGTCAGCTGGTGTACGATAACCGCCGACTATGGCGTTTACCACAGTCCTGCCGCGTCGTCGTATGTCGTTCCCCATTCCCTGTTTGTAACCATGCAGGCCAACACTAATGTGCAGCACGCGGATTTTCATCTACACGTACCTCGGTTTTCTAGTATCAAGTGCAAGTTCTCGCGACGTGCACCCGTTGTCTTTGCAACCACTCATCTTGATGACAGATAACGGGTCATACCCTCGGTGCCGCCTTTGCGGCCGCGGCTCCCCATGTACCTGTGTGGAGCGTCGCCTTTCAAGATGGCACGTCTGTCGGCGGTTTGTTGTACGGCGTCCTGTCGCCTCTGGGTGGCTTCGGCAAGTTCCTCACTGTGCTTGTCGCGCTGACTATACCGAGCGCGTGCGCGCCAACCATGTACACGTTCAGCACAAGCCTCATGTCCGTCGCCCACCGGTTCTGCCTCGTGCCGCGTTGGGTGTACATTCTCATCTCTGAAGGCATGTACGTCGCAGTCGGAATGGTTGATAGTCCACCGGGCTCACAACTCTGTGGCGTTGACATTTGCAGCCTGATTCCTGTCGCGATCGTCTGCGCTGAAAGGTTTTATGCGACGTTTGTCGACATTCTCAGTGAGCAGCCGTCCCCCTGTTCGCGGTGCATCGTCTGACGCCGGCTTTCATTGTGGAGACATTATTGGATATTGGAGCACGGGGTTTGTGGGCATCGTCATGACCGAGCACGTCCTCTTCCGTGGCCGGTCGTTTAGCGAGCGCGCGTACCCGGTCGCGGCTTGGGACGCGCCGGGGTTGCTGCCACGGGGGGTCGCGGCGGTGTTGGCGTTCGTGTGCGGGATCGGCGCGATGGTGCCGTTCATGTCGCAGGTG
>JBBPLU010000643.1:0-13030 GCA_038089935.1 Boletellus emodensis | reverse complement strand
GGGTCATGCCAGAATGTATCAGCTCGAACTTGGCTTCAACCTGAAGATGGGCGCATCAATCTTCTTCTTCTTAGCGCCAAGTTCCCCGGCGGGCGAACTGAAAACATCACAAGGGAGCGTTATGTACCCGGGGATGATGGGCCGTGCTGAGGGTTGGCATGACGGCGAGTCTGTGATGGGCATGGATGATACGTACTACCACCTTGCGCGCACTCGCGGGGACCAACCGGCGGCGCGGGTGCACGACTCGGAGTCTTGCCTAGTACTACTAATCAGTGACCACGGGCCCCGTAGGAATGCTTTCGTAGCAACTTGCCAGTGGCACCTCCCAGTCTAGACTGTGTAACCCGACAGCGTCTCTTTCCCTCTGGCTGTCGCATCTGGGTCGATGGTCAACCGTTTTCCTCGAGGACAAACACCGCTCGGATGGGGCACGGGACGGCAAGACGATTCGGCAGCCAAGGATCCGTGCTCGATTCACGCATCCCGTCTGTCGAAACGTCGTTGCTCATGTCTGGCCGCTCTGCCCGTCCTCCCCTGTGAGATGGCCATCGAAACTGACGTCCCCGTCCGATGTATATGATCGATGCGTGGGATTCTGTACGCAATAGGACCGCCATACAATCTCGAGCTGGAAGGCGACGAGGAGATGTGGGCTTCGTGCGTGTATTCGCTTTTCGAAAAGTCGCTTTTTTCGTCGACGGGCAATTGAAATTATGACGTCGAGAGTCTGACTTTCCAGAGGTGGGCACCATACGGTGAAGGGGACGCGTTCCATGAAAAGCGTTTGAGCTTCCACAGTGGGCACGTGATCCGCACCTTGATCACATATCCTATGGTGGTGTTTGATGTCACGCCCTATCACAATGATCCGAGTCCTACTTAATTGGAACTACTAGTGCACTACCAACTAAATTCACAACTAAAAAATCGTTGGAATGCTTATTTGTGTAAGCAATGAAATATAGTGCTTGATGAACCAGATGAAATGATGAACTGAAACCAGACGAAATAACGAAGACGAGGTAACATGTCACTGATGGCTCGAGTGTTGCGTGTCACGTGTCACAGGGCCTCGGTGTGCAGATAGTACTATCATGGCGTATCAATTTCTTGTTCTCGGGGTCTACAGCAGCGATGAAATTATAAATCTTAATGGGGACAATGGTGCATACTCTATACCCAAATGAAAAACGCAAGGCGAAAAGTTCATACCTTTTCAACAGGCTGATGTTGCACCGCTCGGACTCTTGGCGAGCATGATTGAAATGCCGCCAAGCGTTGGGTGAGTGACATTGACATTTACTGATGGGCAGGCTGCACTGCAGTACTCGCCGCTCACACGTGAATCGGTGTCAGTTTCGATGATAACGTCGGACCGTCGTCGGTTGGCACATACGAGAGTCGAGACCGCTGCGATGATCTCAGCTTCCATGCTGCGGATCATCACTCGCAGTGGAGATCGGCGAACGGGACCCACATTGGCCGATCATGGGCGCTAATTTAACAGCCCCGCGCAGAGATACGGACGGTAAATGTGTGCAAGGGGCCCCCATTTATCCTGGAGTACTTGGAGTTCGTTTCCGAACTCCTTTTGGGTGGTACGGCAGCACTCTCGACCAATCAGAAATCAAGCGTCGGTAAGCCTTGAAGTAGACTCACCAACCGCTAAGTTCATTCAACTCGTCCGACTGATGCCCCGCAAGCACCATCGCTATCGATGGCTTTTTCCTTTTCTTCTCCTTATCCTACCGACGGGGGTCCGTCGGGTGTATTGTCGTAGGCAGCTCCTGGAGCGATATGTGACATGTAATCGATGAGTCGGCTGTGGATGATCATGTAACCGCAGTCGTTTGAAATCGAGGCCGGGGCGGTGAAGAGATAGGCCAGAAACAGCCCTCGCTCGACGGGCTCGTGTGTGGCATCTTGCGTTATCAGCACTGCCAAGGTCCAATCTGAACCCCAGATATGTATTCGCTAAGTCTGAGTCGCCAGCCTATCAGACTATGACACGAACTGCAATGCCGTCTGCGGCGTGGCACTGCAGAATCGAAATGCCAGAGTGACCTTTTTTTTTTTCTTTGTAAAGTCGACTTACTCAACTGTGGGTGCGCCACATTGTGTGTGGTCCTCAGGTTCGCCCGCCTCATATGTGTCGCTCGCGACGAGCAATTCGCGAGCAATGTGAGACGTAGGTTGCCGTGTATTTAAATGGTGTCGGTTCTTTTGGCGCGAGCGAGAAAATTTGAATCCTTCCCCCTGGTCCCTTATTAGGTTGAGTCGACCTTCAACATGTTTAATTGCAGCCTGAAACAGTTACAAGCATCACGGGTACGCTCAGGCGAACCCTGACGAGTATGGGTTCAAGTTACCCCAGGCTCACCAAATCGAAAGACCGATTCCGACAGGCGTGCCCTCAATGGACACGCCCATTTCGGCTTAGCTCGGATCTTGAGCCAGCCACAACCCCAGAAAAGGTCTGATGACTGTGTCGTCACGTTTTCCCATGCAAGCTGCAAAGTTGCAGCGCAAAAAGGCGCTTGTCTGTTTTCAGTCGTGTGCAGATAGGCTCATTCCGGTGGGCGATGCTTCACGAGCTGGGTCCGTTCGAACACCACCAGCCCCCACAGAGACCGTCCCGCAAAGTCGTTATGCCAGGCTTGAGTCTTCCGCATATTTATTAACTAGCATCCCTATTTAGGACCCTGGCTGCCTTACGGGAATATAATGAAACTCGGCTCAGAGATACTACCATTACATGTGTTTGCAGCATGAAGACGATGGATATGGTCCTTCGGAGTGATCGAGTCTCCGGGCCTACAGTTTGGTCTTGAACTGTGCAAGTGCCAACGGTTGGTCTATGAAGGTGAGAGAAAACAAGGTTATCGTCCCAATGTGGCACTCGACACGCTTGCGGAGAACGCTACGTACACGTCGCTTGATATAGGTTATCAGCAGGCGTTTGTCCAACGTGCGCGTGGAGCCCGCTCGCGTCGACCAAATCTGGCGTCAGTTCGTCCACGGTCCGAGCGCCGAGCAGCCGCATGCCCATCTGAAGCTCATCCTGGGAAAATGGAAAAAAAAAGGTCAGTACCGTCACGGGTGGCGCATAATTGCTGTTGTGAAATGCGAGTACCCCGAAGATCTCAATGGCTTTTTCGACGCCCGCTTCCCCGTACGCGCAGAATGAGTACATAAACGCACGGCCCACCCCGACCGCTTTGGCGCCCAGCGCAAGCGCCTTGAGCACGTCCGACGCACGACGGACGCCACCGTCAACAAAGACCTCGAATTTGGGGTTCGGCCAGGGACCCCGGGTCTTCAGCGCCTCCACGACCTCGATCAAGTTCTCAATCCCGGAGCGAGCCGTGTCAAGTTGCCGACCGCCATGATTGGAAAGGACGACGCCGGCAAGGCCGTAGTCATACGCCATGACGGCATCTTCCGGCGTGGCGACACCTTTAAGCACGATAGGCACTGACAGGTGGCATGCATAAGTGGCTTGATTCGGCGCTGATGGACCCCCGGTGGGAAGGACGTACTGTTCGTGATGCTCTTGAACCAGGGAATGTCTTTCCACGACAACGAAGGGTCAATGAACGACTAAGAATAGGTTTTCCCTGGCTGAGCACGAGGGATCGGATCGTGTTACCCGCGAAGCTTACTGAAATGGCCCGTGCAACCCCCTCGTCCTTCTTGACACCCGTCTGCTTTTCTTGGACCTTGGCGACGCCCGACTCGTCGACAAACTTCATGCGCATGTCTTTTTCGCGACGGCCGAGCTGGGGCGCGTCGACGGTGATAAACAACCCCTTGACACCACGC
Organism: Boletellus emodensis; assembly: GCA_038089935.1. NCBI lineage: Eukaryota > Fungi > Basidiomycota > Agaricomycetes > Boletales > Boletaceae > Boletellus > Boletellus emodensis. Next base: position 9,205 of record JBBPLU010000643.1, on the reverse strand, counting down.
TTCTCGGCATGCTGCACATATTTCTTTGTGATCTCTCGATCGCGGTTGACGTACAACTGCAAAAACTGGACTTGTCCTGGGACCGCAGCGTCGACGATCTCGTCAAAGGCGCACGATGCGAGCGTGGGAATCTGAAGACGAGGTATCGATTAGTTGGACACCGTCGCGGAAGAAAACGGGGTGATCACCATCTGGATGACACCGTGTTTGCCAGCTGCGCGTGTCAAGTTGAGTTCCCCGTCAGGATGTCCGAGTTTACCGAGCGCGGTCGCAGACTGCGATCTCGCTCAACAATCCTGCTCCAAAGATACGGACGAGGCGACATACGATGTACACGGGAAGCGAAGACGTATGTCCCAGGATTGTAGTTGACCAGTCAACAGCGCTGACGTCACGAAGGATACGTGGACGAAACCAGATCCTGCACACGGGTCAGAAAGTCCGACCAGGGAGTGTCGAATACACGAAGTTGTTTCAGACCTTTGGAACGCAGCGCGGTTTTCGCGTATCGTGATTTCGTCGTCGGAAGCCGAAGAGTAGTAGGCCCACGCTTTGGGAGGGAGTATCGCTCTCGCGACCGCCTAAGCAGAAACGTGAGATTACGACTCGGAAATATGTGGTAGGACTTGCCTCGAAGTCGTGTAGGTTCACGATTTCATCCAGCGGCGGACGCGCTGCCAATAATTCTTGGCGTTTGGTCTCATCTGCACTCACCACCTTTTCTTTGACGACGGTCTTTGGATCTATGGCGCCGAGACTGAAACACGCGGCAGGTAGGCAATCGCCGGTCTGATAGTCGCACAATCATAATACGCACTGTTTCTCCTTGGGCAGGTGGGTGGTGATGACATCTGGTGGATGGATCGGGTCATAGGCCTCGCTGCATGGTGAACAGAAGGACTGATCACGCGCGTCTGTTGCGCCCTCGGAAGACGACTCACGAGGCGTCTTTCCCGGCGTATTTGAGGATAATTTTGCTGCCACCGGGATGCTCTGTGTCCTGGATAAGCACGTCGAGTCAAGATGTCCTCGGAGAGTGCATACCTGGCAAGAATTCTGTGACGTCGTAGATTTTTCCTGTCCGCAAAGAATGAATCTTGATCACGGGGCGCATGAAGCCGCGAAGCGTACCGTGGACGATGACCCAACAGCTGTCCGCGCCGGAATGCTCAGCGACAGTTTGGGCAGAGATGTAAGACATGGTATGTCAAGGAACTCTCTAGAAAAAAATTGGCAGAAATCGCTGTCCATGGAACGGCTTTTTGAGACGCAGTCAGCGGAACTGCGGAGGGCCGCATCGTGCAGCCTCGATGCGAGGGCCAGTCTCGGTGACACTGATTTCCACGTACGAACGCGGTGATAGCGAATGTCACTACTCGGAGTTAAATCGGAAATGGGAGTAGAACTACAGACTTGTATCGCCTTATGATGCGCCGCACGAGCGATAAGAGGATCAAAGCGCGCGATGGTGATGTGTCCCGCTTTAACTCCATGACTGGCAGCTGAGAAGGCTCCCTCAGCGATGACACGTGGGCCGCATCAACCCGCTGGTTGGAGTGCCGCGCAAAAAAACATCCGTGGTGAAACACCAAGGCGGTGCCAAGTTTGGAGGGATACGCTTTCTGCAAAACGTTTTCCTAACGCGTTTCAGTCCAGCTGCCCAACACGTAGCGATCGAGACGCAGAGCATATCACAGTCGATCTCGGTAGCACTGTCCGAAAATAGTCCGTCATCTGAGATCGACCTGAAAAGTCGATCAGAATTCCTACTGTGCCGTATTTCCACTCAAATGCCGTTTCAGACGGCACGGTCAGTATTACGTAAACAATGCGAGCACCAAATCCCCGTTGCGCTGCGGGTGACCCTGGCGTGACTGTAACCACGACCGTGACGGTGCGGCGCCGAAACTGTGCCGGATTCATGCCCAATCCGACCACGGCGCGGGCATGCAGCGACCCAAACGCCTCGACGAGAATGGCCACGCTCTAACGACCTTCCAACTCGGTCGTGCTTCGTGCATCCCCGCGGGCGCGATCGCGGAGCACCCCAACGTGGAAAGTGAACCTGGACCTCGGTTCACGGCGATACGTAACCGCAAGCGAACGTATTGCCATCCCATCCCATGGAAAAATTATCCGGCTGGGACGTTCAAATGGTTTATAAGGCCCAGGCGTTCCGCCTTCAACGCCAGCACTCCACCTCTCTTAATCCTCCTTGTGTATACAGTACAACACCTCTTCCTCCACCAACATGCCCGGTCTCGACTTTTACAAAGCCCCTGAATCCAACGTCATTCCCGTGGCTCAGGCCGTCCCCGAGACGCCTGTCGAAGAAGTCCACCGTACCCTTCTGCCGACGCCTTCTCCCCAAGTCGCTCTGAGGGACGGAGCTTACTACAACCCCCGCCTTGACCCCAAGAATTTCCTCGAGGGCCCTCTCTCCTGGGATCCTGCCACGCGCCTCCGTCAGATGCTCGCTCGTCCTGGCATCGTTGTTCGTACACCTCTTTCTCCACATAAATTTTCGTTTCATTCTTCGTGTGCAGGTTGCCCCTGGAATTTGCGACGGCATCAGTGCCCGGTGTGCACTCGAGGCAGGCTTTGACTGCCTGTACCAAAGTGGTGCTGCCACCACGGCTTCCCGCCTTGGCCAACCAGACCTCGCCATCGCAACTCTGAACGATTTTGTCCAAAGTGCACAAATGGTCTGCAGTTTGGACCCCACCATGCCCGTCATCGCCGATGCGGACACTGGGTACGCAACTCGACTTGTCAATGCTATCTCTTCCTCATTGGTATTGTTCTCAGTTTTGGTGGCACCGCCATGGTTGCCCGCACCGTGTACCAATATGCTCGTGCCGGCGTCGCCGCCATGCACATTGAAGATCAAGTTCAAACCAAGCGGTGCGGCCACTTGATGGGCAAGCAGGTCGTTTCGCGGGAAGAGTTTGTCACTCGCATTCGTGCTGCGGTGATTGCTCGCGACTCCATTCCTGGCGGCTCCAACTTTGTCAGTGATTCCAGTCAAGCGACCCTCGATCCATGTCTCATTCATTTCCAGGTCATCATCGGTCGTACAGATTCCGCTCAGGTCCTCGGCATGGAGGAAGCCATCACACGTCTCAAGCTCGCCGCCGACGCCGGCGCAGATGTGTGCTTTATCGAGGGTGTCAAGACTGCCGAACTTCTCACCAAAACGGTGGATGCGCTGGCACCCAAACCCGTCCTCGTCAACGTCATCTCTGGTGGCCTTACGCCATCCTTCACCTGCAAAGAGGCCGAGGCACTCGGAGCCAAGATCATCAGTGAGTCCTTTTCCATGAGAAGAGGGTGTCAAATCTCATGCGGCTTCAGTCTTTTCTCTGGTGTCTTGTGTCGCCGCTGTGCACGCTATTCGTGCAGCTATGCACTCGCTTAAAAAGACTGGTACCGATTTCACTTCCGCACAAGGCATGGACCCGAAAGCATTTTTCGAAGTCATGGGTACGTCTTTATCCGATGATCCACACATCCATGCTCATCACACGTCGCTAGGCCTCAATGACGTCGTCAGCCTCGACGCACGAGCAGGCGGAAGTGCATTTAATACCGTTTGAATCTAGTCGTCCCCGCAGAGTCATCTTCTCTCCTTTTATCTCCTTCGGAACAAATTATTCATGCTGTATAGTAGATAGTCGTCATCACACTAGCTATAGTCCTTCCTTTAGAATCTTTCTTATCTTTATCTCTACATCTCTACGATGAATAAAACCTCCTGCATTGTATCCCATCCTCCTGCGGTCCTTGTGCGAAACGGCCAGCCCGACTTTTCACACCTGCCTCATTAGGGATATTAGCTAATCCCCAGGGTTGGCCTCGGAGATAGTTTCGCGGACTCGTTCGGCGCTCTGCTGCGGAGTTTTTTTCTCACACACGTTGCCCGTCGGCTTCTCGCGTTCCCACGGCATGTGCGGCTGCGTGTCCGCGTGCACGTAACTCCCGCTGTTGCTCGGCTTGCAGACAGTCCTCGTGTGATGGCCCACGGAAAGCCGCTCACAGGCGAGCAAGTCGCCTCGCACAACAGTCGCGAGAGCTGCTGGATCATCGTCCATGGTACGCGTGCGTGTCGCCGAGGGACAGAGTGCCTGACGCGCGGCAAAACTCGGTGTGTTTGCAGGACACGTGTACGACGTCACCGACTTTCTGGACGGTGGGTACTGCGACCGGGCTCGCGCTGCTTGATTGACGCTGGCCCTGCAGACCATCCCGGTACGTTTGACTGTGCGAGCTGCTTCCGACCGATCATCACAGCCGGACAGGCGGGCGCAATATCATCCTCAAGTATGCCGGAAAGGACGCCACGTATGTTCCTGCCGGTGCGTCGGGTGCCAGCGTGGCCACTAACCACGTCGACAGCAAGGAATACGAACCTATTCACCCTCCGGATGCCATCACGACGAACCTGAAGCCGGAAAAACAGTCGGTGGAACAGCATCGCCTATCCGACGCGTGCCCGCTCACACGACCACCACAGTCTTGGCCCGGTCGACCTCGGAACCGTGGAGGTCGCCGAGGACGTGGCCCCCGACGACGAGCGCGCCCGCCTAGCTCGGGTTGCGGCACGCCCTCCGCTCTCCGCACTCCTTAACCTGCATGACTTTGAGGTGCGCGATCCGGGCCTTTGGAGCGGGGGGACGCTCACTCTTCCAAGGCTATCGCTAGGACGGTCATGCCGGAAAAGGCGTGGGCGTACTACTCTTCGGCGGCGGACGATGAGATCACCAACCGCGAAAACCACTCTGCCTTTCACCGGTGAGCTAGTTTGACGCTCGACACCGGGTTCTCCACCCATACGTCACATAGCATATGGTTTCGTCCTCGCGTTCTTCGGGACGTCACAAACGTCGACTGGTCGACGACAGTTCTGGGACACAAGACCCGCATGCCGGTCTACATCGTACGCGTCTCCTCTGGGCTACAGCATGACGTCATTGACAATGCGCGCCCAGACCGCCACCGCCCTCGGCAAGCTAGGTCACCCCGACGGCGAGTTGAACCTGACCCGCGCCGCCGCGAAACACGGCGTTATACAAATGGTAACGATTCAGAACCGATACACGTCTCTCTACGCGCATGTCGACCAGTTCTTGCAGATCCCCACCCTTGCATCATGTTCGTTTGATGAGATCGTGGATGCCGCCGCTCCTGGCCAAGTCCAGTTTCTCCAGCTGTATGTAAACAAGGACCGCGAAATCACGAGGCGCATCGTTCAGCACGCCGAAAAGCGTGGCATCAAGGGGCTGTTTATCACTGTTGATGCACCTCAGCTCGGCCGCCGTGAGAAGGACATGAGACAAAAGTTTGAGGCGGAGGACCCATCGGAAGTGAAGCACGCCAAGCAAGGTGGCGTTGATCGCTCGCAAGGTGCCGCCAGAGCCATCAGTGTAAGCCTGATACGACTTTTTGGTCGACGACGTGGTTCATGTCGCGTGTACCCAGTCGTTCATAGATCCGGGCTTGAGTTGGTCCGACATGAACTTTTTCAAGAGCATCACTCGCAGTGAGTGTCGGGGATCTAGTCCTAGTTTGGCACAATCAGCATTTAATCTCCTCCGATCTAGTGCCGCTGATATTGAAGGGCGTGCAATGTTGGGAAGATGCGCTCCAGGCTTACGATACGGGGCTGGCGGGCGTGGTTCTCTCCAATCACGGCGGCCGTCAATTGGACTTTGCCCGTTCTGGGATTGAGATCCTTGTGGAAGTCGTCGCCAAGCTCAAGGAAAAACGTGGACTGCGCTTCCCCAACGAGAAATTCCAGCTGTTCATTGACGGAGGTGCCCGTCGTGCGACAGACGTTATCAAGGCGGTTGCACTCGGAGCTTCCGCAGGTGCGATGGTTGGCTTTCGGTTTGCACATTCCTTCGCTTACAAGATGCGGTAGTGGGCGTAGGTCGCCCGTTCCTCTACGCGTTCTCGTCGTACGGACAAGAGGGAGTGGAAAGGGCCTTGCAAATCCTGCATGTATGGTCGTCGTCACACGTCGCATTCGTTTTGTTGCTCACGAGTTCCCCAGGACGAGTTCGAGATGAATTTGCGACTGTTGGGCGCGCGCAATCTCAAGGAGATTGTACCGGAGATGGTCGACGCTTCGAACATCCACTTGCATACTGCTCCTGTTCCCAATGACAACCTCTATGACGCCAATTGTGTGTTAATTTATTCCACCGAAATATGGATGACCGACATCTTCCATTCCACAGATGAACGCCTTCAGGGAGCACGGATCAGGGAGATAAAGAGCAAACTTTAGTCAATCTCGTGGGAACACGCTGAACGATCCTAGTAACTGCTGTTTGATACATCGGATTGTGTATACCATCTCGTCATGATGATGTTCGTTTCCCTTGATCTGTCTCTTAGAGGTTGCTCGAGATTCTGGACCATGATCTAAACTATGGGGTTAGACCTCGGGGAGTGGCAATCACCGTCCACACGGGCGGAAATGAAGTGCATGAGCCGGGCGTGACTCAACAAAAGGACTCCCTGATTGGGGGTCTCGAGAGATGGTCAACGTTGCCCAAATCGGGTCCACCGTTGGCGATTTCGTCAGTCGTGTCCTTTCGAGCTCGAACGGTACGCAAGCCGTCGGTCCCTGGAGGGTGCCGGTGGCTGGCTTTGACGCGAACGAGTTCCCTATTTGTCCGCGAAAACGTCACCAAGAGCGACGTGTTGATACGTCCACATGTACATCATCCGTCGGGTTATGCCGACTGTGCGCGCGCGGGCCGAACTAGCAGATCGTTGGGAACCACGATTTCTGAACTAGCAACGCTTGGTCGTGTCAACGGCGTCGATACTGAGCTAGGTTGGGGTAGCGACTGTCAATCGATGTCGCGAAGCAGAAAGGTTGGTCCATAACAACCTGGTTTATCAAACCATACGATTCGGGACACCAGCAGCCTTGCGTCCATCATGACTCAGAGGTGTGGGAGCGTCCATAGACGATAAACCCCAGGTCAGGGTGTCATTTGATAACAAGACACGTCTGGAACACGAACACAACGAGGGGGAGGACGGATCGATCATAGAAGCTCCTCGTGTACATTAAAGTAACTGGCATGATACAACACGAGGCGTGTTCGTCAATCGTGGGGCTGGGAACGACGGCGGGTCTTACCGTAACACCTTGCCGGTACCCCGACACTGTCCCGTGCCTCCTTCGCCCCACTCGACGATCCAACGGCCGACGACCTCGCCCTTGTCGTTGAACGTCTCCGCGACCGTCTCCTCCTCCCCTGGGGCGCCGGCTTTCCCTGCGGCGACGACGTCTTCGGTGGAGGGCGGGAGCTGGATCGCCAGCGGAAGCTCCCATTTCGCAAACGGACGGCCCGTCGCGACCAGAAAGTCGGCGTCGTAAACGCGCGTGGTGAGCTTCTTGAGCGTCAGCGTGAGCGTCGTCATCTCGACCCCCTGTATGCCATTCTCGACGAGCGGCGCGAGGCGGCGGAGGTCGACGACGTACGGCGCGCCGCACCAGCCGACGAGCGCGGTGGAGATGCCGCTAGTCGACAGGGCGGTGGCCGCCAGGAACGCGCGCGCGGAGAGCGGGAGGGAGGACTCGACCACGAAGAGGAACGGGGTCATCGTGAACGTGAGGCCGAGCGACCCGAGCGAGAACAGCTTGAGGCGGCGGAACGTCTGCGTCAAGGGCCCGTGGTACACCCCGGCGGGCCCGCGAGCGTCTGGCGTGTTTGCCTGCGCACCGGCGGCGAGCGACGCCTGGGTGGAGTGGGATGCGGATCGTCGAGAGCCCGAGGGCGACCGGGGGGCGGTCCCGGACAGGGCTTGTCGTGGGTGCAGCCAGCGCGAGCATGGGCCGTTCGTGGTGCCAAGCACCGACGTTTTCAGCGCTGCTCTTCGACACAGGCCGAGCGTTGTGCGAGCGGGCGACATTGTCGACGGTGTTTGCTAGGCGACAGGTTGCCACAGCCTATCGCGGGCCGTCTTTTACACACGACCGGACGCGTCTCGTCGGCCGCCATGGACGCGCCCATCTACTACTCGAAAGCCGAGTTCATCGAGACGGTACGCACGGGCCTCCTCGTGAAGAGACGTGTCTGGACGCATTGAAAGGACACAGGCAACAAGGTGTCGCGACGTGCCACCATCGCTGGTCCGCAAAACATCATCCTCGGCGGCAAGACCATCATATCGAGCGGTGCAATCATCCGTGGCGACCTCAGGCGGACTGGTCCGGGACATGCGGTCGTCATTTCCCTGGGCAGATACTGTCTCATCGGGGATGGCTGCATCATGAGGTTTGCTGGCGTTCCGTTTCCGTTTGACAAACGCAGACCCCCCCCCTCCCCTTCCAACAGGCCACCGTACAAGACGTACCGTGGAAACTTCAATTATTATCCCATGAAGATCGGAGACCATGTTCACATTGGTGCCAACTCGGTCGTCGAAGCAGCAACGATTGGCAACCACGTCGTCATCGGAAAGAACTGTATCATCGCACGTCTACCTCGCTTGTTCCTCACCGCGACGATCTCAAAAGTCGTCTTTGCAGGGAAAGTTTACGATGATCAAAGACTGTGCCCAGGTTGCGGACAATACCATCGTCCCGCCCAACACTGTCATACCTGCCTTGGCATTGTTCGCTGGTTCGCCCGGTTCGCATCGCCTTTCTGGCTTGTGGTCAGACTACTTATGACCAAGGAATCGTGTTAGGCCGTTTCGTCGAAGACCTCCCAGAATCTACTCAGGAGATGGTAGAAGCACAAACGAAGCAATACTACACCAGGTTTCAGCCTCTGGACCGATGAACGCGGGTGTGTCCACGAACAAGGAAAATTTCATGTCCCTTTGTTTGCCCACTCACCGTGAATCTTGTAAATTATAGTTTTCTATTTCGTTGACAGTGCAGCTTATACCCCGAACGTCCTAGCGAGGCACGGCGAAGAACGCATCGATCGACTATCATCACGCGGTCACTCGTCCGTACGTTATGTAAGCCGAACCGTCAGGTGCACCGGTATGCTTCCAGCTTCCAGATGGGCCCTCGGTGCATGGGAGCCCTTGGCCATGTCGACTCTCTTTCCCGGAAATAGAGGCTTCGAGTTCAAATGCCAACGATGGCTTTGCTAAACCAGCGCACACTGCGAGCCGAATCTCGATGAGTTGACCGAGGGTCCACGAAACCCATACCAGCATGAACTCATCC
>JBBPLU010000642.1:0-13039 GCA_038089935.1 Boletellus emodensis | reverse complement strand
TCGAGCAACTTGCACCAAATCGGAGTGAGTGTATGACAGGGAATCAGAGATGGAGTGAACGCACGATATGAAGTCGGTGTGTCGTATTCAGTTTCTCGCCATGAGTCGACAAGAATTTGTGGAGGGACTCGTTGGGCATCCATAATGTAACTAACGACATGGCACCACTCATTCCAAAGCCATATGCGACACCCAGGAACGGAACAATGTTCTCATGATTTAGCCTCCTCCATATTCCGAGCTCTCGGCGGAGCATCTGAAATGTCATTCAAACCCGATTCGTTGATCGAAAAGGAATGAATTACCTGGATAGATTTATCTTCCGCATCTCCATCAAGCGTGGATTTGAATCGCAACGCCTTCACTGCAACCTGACGGTAGGTGAATAACAGAGAACATGAATCGTGGGTCACATGCGAACCTCCTGTGGAGTGGGGCCATTCATGTACCGACATTTGTAGACGTCGCCGAAGCCTCCTCCAGCGAAATATTGATTGTCGATTTTGTGGATGTGAGGTGTGAGATCCAGTGGCTGTGGAGCACTGGCAAGAAATTGTTGAGTCGTCGACTACAAGTTAGGAAGGGAAGAACTTTAGGAAGATAGGTGCCTCGCCGATTGGTGTGGAAGCGGAAAATGTTCTGGCAAGCTTCACCGAAGTCGGTGGCATGTACGACATGGTAGCCCTTGACATGGATAATGTCCAGCGATGGTGTTTGCATGCGAAATGGCAGAAGAGCAAACCTGGGAATTTTCAGAGTTTGCGAGCTTAATATGTAGCGCTGCCTCGACACCATGAGGCACAGTGGTGCCTGCCACCACGGCAACGCCCTTCCCCGTGTTGATCTTGATGGTTACCTCATTGCACGAGCGCTCCCAGATGAAAACCGAAAGGCAAGCTCATGGAAGTAATTCATATCGTGACCCTAGTGACTTGGACCGTCCCAAGCACACTGGTTCTGTCAGTGGCTCGGGCTGTGCCTACTTTTCGATGCTTGTATTTCTGTGCCGCTGGACTTTGAATCCCTCGTCCCAAGGCTACACGCTTGATCAACATGAATCTGACTAGTAGCCCGAGCATTGACTCGGACTCTCTGCCCACATTTGAGCCTAGGGTCAAGGAGACAGTTACGGTACTCAAATTGTGAGGCTATGTTAGGGCTATGCTGGCTATTTCTAGTCGCCAGGCGCCAGGACTGATAAATCGGAGTGTGCCGGGATGAAGCCGGTCACCTGACTTCGTCATGAATGATCACCCTCCCCTATGGGAGGTCCAAATGTTCCATAACCTCGCACACACTTGGATTGGAACACACGACTTTTTGTGTAGCACAATTATGCTGTCCATCATAGCACCAAACAAAGTGAAATTCAACCAGTAAACGGCGGACATAAAGAGCAGTGAAGGGAAGCAGAGGAAGCAGAGAGAAGGGACGTGACTGAGAACACTACTAGTGGAGTACCTAACGCGCATGTGACTAAGAGACGGCAGCAGTTTCTGCCTGGAAAGTTGTATGCACGACTGGGAAACAATTAACGAATGGGAAGTGGTTCACGTTGTGCGGAAAATGGAGATTAATCATCATGGGAACATTCAAAGGGTAGGAATTTGCAAGTCCTGGACCGAGTATGGTGCAGTACTAACCTACGCAGCCCATGAGTCTCGAGTGGGGCTTCTAGTAAGCCGAAGGGCAAATGATCTTCATGGAGCATAGACAAGGTAAACCTCGCTCTTGAATTTTACTTTTTCTTTCCATACTTTTATTGCGTTACATACCAAGCCAACAGAGGACAAAAAGCGCAGCTCAAAAAAGTAAGTACACAAAAAAGCGGGTAGCGAGTGCCGGAACCGGGCTGTGCTGGCTTGCTCGTCCCCGTCTCCTCAAAAGTTGACAATTAAGCTGTGGCTTCTTTGGACCTCCATAGGGAGCGAGTGTGTTGGGCACACGAAATGAGTGGGGAGTGATCGTGCTGGGCGCACGGAACGAGCGACGAACAGGTGGGGTGCGCGAACGAGTGGGGAACAAGGGCGATCAAGATTCAAAATTTCGTCTAAGTCCCCACATTAGGTAGCGAATACTACATTAGATTAGGATAGAATTAGTACTCACTGAGGGCCGGGCCATCAGCAAGACGACTCAAGCGAACCGCTAGTGGGTTTTTTGGTCGGCTACGTATTGCAGACAGGCTGTACTGTAGCTGTGTGACATGTGACCTGTGGCGGCATTGTAGCAGGCTGGTGTCGAATGGCCCATGGGCCTAATGTGCTGATAGGCTATGTACTATGACAATTTAATAATGTACTGCCGTAAAACTGTGAGATTTCCGTGCCAAGATGACTGATTTGCTGATGGCGGCCCGGCGGCGCCTACTAGTACTCATTTGCCATGTCTACTAAATACACATTCAGTTACTGCCATGTCCCCTTTGTCCCTCGCCTTCTTTATCTTGTGCCATGCACAAGACAAGGCACTTGCGTCAATCATTCAAGATTCCCTATTCATGCGATTTTACTTTCCCAAGACTGCTAGTGAGTGGTTCAAGAAATCTATTACCACCGCAATCACAGCAATCAGCGCGAAGCCAACCGGGAGGCTGTGCGCAGTGCACGTGTGAGGCAGTGTGTGAGGAAGGAACCATCAAGCAGCGGGACGCGTGGTGAACGTGAATGCAAGCTGAATGGTCAACGTTAACTGCCACGTGTTGCAGCGTCACGCTCAGAATTCGGTATCCACTCTTATATCGTCACTTATGCCGCACGTCGCACCCAACTACATCCCCACCAATGACTTCGTCAGGTCAACGACTTCGTCACCTTCCTTACGAGGGATATAGTTTACACGCCAGAGTCACGCTCAGTTGTCACTCTAGTGTCACTTGTTGTAGCTCAGTTGACAGGAATCTGAGCGGAGATTAATTTTACCTATGTGACCAACTGTGACCAACTGCACCATACTGTGACTGTCGAAGTCATTGGTGGGGATAGTAGTGGTGCCGCGAGGTGAAGTGATCTTCAATGAGGTGAGGTCGAGGTGAGGTATACCTCGGTCACCTTAGCGAACCTTGAGGTCAGCATTGCCTCACCTCACCTCACCTCACCTCGACCTCACTTCGAAATAACAAGATTGCCATATCGGACACTGTCTGTACACATGCCTACGGTGGGCGACAACATCAGCACATCGTTCAAGCGAACCGCTACAGACTGGCGTTCCTGCGAGATTGGTTCCCTAAATAAGCCAATCCTGGGTTGCCGGCCAGACCTCGGGCTCGGCTATGTTTGCTGATTTGAAGGATCAGCTTACAAATTTAGACATAGCGACATAATTTTCAAAATCTCGGCATTTTTACTTGCAAAATGTGTAAATTACGTGATTTTTCACATGATGCTGGGATACCGGATGTACAAAACATGTGAATTACATAATATTTACTTGGCATACACCGCTTTGTAAGTCAAGACTTTGGTGTTGTCATTGTAGTGCCGCCATTGTAGCGGTGAGAAAGAGTAGGGAAAAAGAGAAACAGAAATTTACAATACAAGAAGGTAACATGTGAGAGATTGTACTACCAACGCGGCCACGCATCGTCAGGGATTGAGAGAACAACGCCGAGGGATACCTGGCAAGGGGAATCGATCCATAGGAACAGAGACGACAACACCTTTTCTTGTGTGTTGCATGTAAAAATGGATAGTTTGATGGTACGAAAAACGTCGCCAGCACGTTGTCATTCTGTGTGCCAATAAACGAGGCGAACCGAGCAGGAGCAGGGAGCGGCGTGGTTGTTCGTCAGCGCAATCTACATACCTGTTTGCTCAAAAATATGAGGATGTGCCCTGTATTTCTGTCTGTTGCAGCATGTTTTCTAGGTCGACCATGCCATGGTCCGGTTGGGTGCATAGTTGGCCTCGAATGCGTTGTAGACCTTGTTCCAGTCCCCGCACGTGTACGTGAGCCCGATCCCATCTAGACGAGGGCGTGCGTCCAGAGGGAGGTGCGCGCGAGATGGCGACGGGGGTAAGGGCATTGCGTGCGCGTCTAGGGCGACCAGGATCACCCTTTGGCCAGCGATCTCGAGTTCCGACTCGCGACGCGCGTCACCCGCTGTGCCCTCCTTTCCACCCTATCTCCCAGCCGTTCCTACGCCATTGCCATCGCTCAGGTGCTTTCTATCGCCCTCGACGACCCTCGCCTTGGCCCGCTCGCCCATACAGGTAACAGCCTCCTGGCCCTTTGTCTCGACTTGGCACGCTCATTTCGCTGCCATTCGTCCTGCACCATCTCTGATGTATCCGTCGCCTTTGACTTTGACATCGCGCATTCCGTCGCGCTCGCCATCTCCTCTCCGCCCAGATAACCTCCAGGCCTGGTATCTCGGCTTTGCGCGATCCTTCCATCAACGTGCTCGTGTTCTGGCATAGCCATCACTTTCTTCGGCCGGTTTCTAGGATCTTCGTCGCCGCCGCTGCTCCAACTCTGTCTCAACATGAAGCTTGCATCACCACTCTGCTCCCTCTCGAGCTCGACGCTCGGGGGCTTGGTCTCTTGGTTCGCGACTTCTGGTAGCTAAGGTGGTATTGGGGATGTACTAGTACGTCTGGGAATGATTCTGGTACGTCGTCGTCGACTGGCGGTTGCTGATCAAATTTATCAGCTCCCGTTGACCGCTCGCGCTCGCTCTCTCCACCATGGCCGACTCCGCGCGCCCGTCCCAGTCGCGCTTCCCATCAATCTCTACGTCATACGACACTCCTCTGACCCCGCTATTGGTTGCCGCATCTGCGCTTTTGTGCTGTTTTGGGGTTCCGTGGGCTCCGCCAGTGTCACCTTCAACCTCAGCCGTGTTGACTCATCCACAGGCTTTTCAACACATCCTCCACCTGACTATTGGCTAGCGAGTAACATGGGGGAATCCCGGGGTACCAAGGGCTTGACCTGTACCCAGACCCACCTCATGCCCAGGGAAAATTGGCTATGATCGTGCGTGTCCGGATATGTCTGGGCATGTTTTCTGATTCGGTACATAAGAAATCATGTCGGACCAGAAGTCACTAATGGAATGGGAAAGTCGCGCATGTTTATACAGTACGGTTTCTAACCACAAATGATTTCATGAAGTACGACATGGCAGAGCAGAATCCAACATAGCGTATTCAGAGTGTCTGAGACCCTGCAGTGTGCTCGTAGCTGATTATAGAGGTCGCCCTATGTTATCTCCGTCCAAGCTTATCTGACGCGAAATGCTCCCTAATGTTCAGACAATCTGCTTCGAACTGCCCACAAATGATTATTTCTGGTGCAGGCTATTATGTACGACATCTGCTGGTATATGATATCTAGTAGTAGAGCTGTATATCCCATACCCGGCCCTCCACATATGTACTTTGAGCAGGTACAGGCGACAAGAGGTCCTAAGTGAGGCGACGGACACAAGAAGACTAGAGTTCTGAAAGCAACATGTAAGCGACAGTTGGATCACGATGATACAGAATCGACCAAGACCGAAAAGCGACATGTTGGACACCACGAATCTAGTGGAGCTTTCCTTGCGACACGGTGTCGTCCCATGCTTTCTCCTTGTCCACCTATCTTGATGTCAGTGTATGTTGGATAGGGCATCTGGACGACCGACTAGTTCTTTCGCATGGATGAGGCAGCAGAGTCAGTAAAAGGCGGAAACGGGTTAGTACAGGTGGGGCATACCAACAGGTCCGAGACATCAAGCGGACGGCCCCGTCTCCTTGTCGTGTCGTTGTTGGTAGGTGTGTTGTCATGCTGTCATCCTCGGCATCGTTGGGTTAGGTGGATGATTGGGTGGGAATGGGAGTCTTACTGGTGTGGTCACCGCAATGTCGTAGTCTCGGTGGGGTCATTCGGTATTGTCATTGTCTTGTGTTATTATTGTCATTGTCGTCCGGTGGTGGTGGTACCAGTGGTGGGGTGCGACAGGTCATGGCACCGCAATTGTTGTAGTCGTCGTTGGAGTAGATGGTGGGGGTAGGGGGTGCGATCACACACGCACAAATGGGTGCAGGTGGGGTCCGAGGGTGTGATCGCACTGCACAAATGGATGGGGGTGGGATGTGGTGAGCGTCTCTGCGTTTGGACAAGCGGTAGTGATTTGGGGAAAGCTGGGTTGGGAGTGCGCGAGTCAGGGTGGGGGGTAAGAGTCGGGTGTGGGCTGCGACCCGATTTGTGTTTGCATCTTGGAGTAGTGCTATAGTCGCTGTTGTTGTCAACGAGTCAATAGATAGATTCAACATACAAAGCTGTTACTTGCCTGCAAACGAACGCGTTCACGGGTTCCTTGGGTTCCCTGGGTTCGTGGGTATGGTATCATTATCCAAGTCATACCTATATCATAGGCTATATGTGCGGGTAAATGTAATCTCACCTTTGGGCATGCTATGTGTGAGGATGACATCAAGGTCGAGGTCAAGGGACAGGGGAAGTGAGGGCGAGGGCGACGACGACGCACAAACACATGCTGAGTCAGATGACATGAGCATGCACGAAGTCACATGATCTGGGCAAGTGTCGAGCGACGCAAGTGGACTTGGGCAAAACCAAGTGCCCAATGCGACATACTGACAAAACGCAATTGTTAGATTACCACTGGCAAGAACAATTTGGAAATAGATTTCACATTATCAGATGGTCACATATATCGACAGATAAATACCGATGTATACATAAGGCATCATACGGAGGCATGTCCAGTTTTCACTGGGCCTCATGGGTCTCGGGTACCATACAGGTCGAAAGAAAAAAGTACCTCGGACATGGGTACACCTGCAAGTCTAGTATATTCGAACTATATAAACTTGTACAATCGGTATATGCATACCAAAATGGGTGAATGCGATGTGTGCGCGAGCGGGTGGCATGAGGTGTAGGGCACAACATGTAACTGCGCGGGCGCAAGCACGACATGAGAATGCGAGTACATGGGGTGAAGTGCGTATGTACTAGCACGGGCGTAAATGTGAACAGGTGGGGTGACATGCGGGGTGCCTTCGTTTGCGATGAAAATAAACAAACTATCTGGAAGCTTTTGTCGTCGGTGATGTCACGACTTGTATTAGGCAATGAAACGAGCGAAGAGTCTGGAAAAGGAACGTTGAGTGTAGAACGCCATGGAAAGGTTGCCGTTGCCTCACTACCAGGTCCGGCGTAGCTATGTCTATTGGAGACCGATGTATGCGCGTTCGGAAGGTGTTTCTCGGCGAAGTGGCTGCGTTTGATGATGTGCGCAGACGAGACTTCGTTGTGGTTTGCAGCATCGATGGTCCAAAGAAAATAGAAGCAGAACTTGTACTTGCAAGGGGGGCGTGAGCATGAGAGGGCAATGAGTGAACGGGCGTGAGCACGGGCACGAGTGGATGAAATGCGACGTGCAACGTACCACGATGTGCAAACCTGTGGGGCGTTAGGAGTGCGACCTGCGAGCAAGAGCAGACGTGTGGCATGTGAGGTGTAGTGCTGCCGCGAGGTGAGGCGAGGTGCACCGCCACACGAGGTGGAGTGGAGAGCCTTGCGGGAGCGACGACATCCAAGATCGCTGGGTCCCGTGAATGCAAGTCTGCTCGAAGACCAGCGCTAAGCATACAACACCATTGATTGGCACGTCAGCGAGATATTGGCCGGACCCCCCCGACCGCTCATTGCGCTGCTACGGACCGTAGCCAGCGAAGAAGTTCAACCTCATGTTCACCTCCCGAAAACTGTCTAAAGCCCATGAAACGGCAAATGCCGGCGTGGTTCCATATCGGGTTCCCTCCCAAACTCTACCACAAGGGAAAAACCAAGTGCCTCCGCAATACACATAACGCGATCTACATGAAAGACCTGGCGAAAACCTGCAAAAGACTGAACAGAATCAACAGCAGCCACCAGCCACGCTTCGACTGCATTTGCACAGGATGCAAACGCGACCGTAACCTTGGATGCCCCAACCCCCACCGCTGCGCAGCAATAGCCCGCGATATTACCGGCTTAGCTGCAGATAAGTACAACATAATCATCCACCCCAAAAAAGACAACCTCACCCTTACACATAGACGACTCGAAAAGAACAGCAGAGCGGCCATTGAAAGAGGGGACGAGATCACCTTCGACCCAACCGTTACCGATCGGAAATCCCTGGATGAATGTTTCCGGGTGCTCGAAGATACCTCACATGACGTACTGGAACCAGCGAACCCCAGGCGTGAACAAGGACAACAGGTGGCGCCCCTCATTGTGTACATTGACGGGAGCTGTTTATGAAACGGTAAACTCGATGCAGCTTGTGGAAGCGGTGTCTGGTTCAACGAGAATGACCCACGAAACAGAGCAATCCGAGTGCCTGAGACAGACCAATCCAACCAAGTCAGTGAAATCGTGGCGGTTGTCGCCGCACTCCAACTGATAGACCCGACAATACCAGTCACCATCGTCACCGACTCTGGATACGTAATCGACGGCCTCACTAAACACCTCGGCAGCTGGGAAGACACCGGATGAGTAGGCGTCCTCAACGCCGAGTGGTTCCAAGTTGCCGCATACCAACTACGACGACGCGCGGCTCCCACAAACTTCAAGTGGGTAAAAGGCTATGCGAAAACGCTTGGAAACGAGCGAGCGGATGAACTTGCAAACCAGGGCGCACGAAAAGACCATGCCGACGTCGTGAGCAATACCATACCCGAAAAATTCCGTCTCCCTGGAGTAAAACTAATGACGATCAGCCAAACCATCGCCTACGCTGCAATCCACCAAAAACAAGCTACTAAATGCACCAGGGACGCACTTATCTACCTCGACATCACCCGCCACGTCATACAAGATATCACACACCACTTTGAAACCGATGCGACAATATGGAAAAACCTACGTCACCCTGACATTCGCGTAGGTGACTTCTGGACACACTATGAAATGCGGGCGATTTGTCCACGAACTGGAAACCCCCCTCCCTCGGTCTTATCCTAGGATGTGGCAACCTCGCTCCGACAACGCACGAACGGGGCGCAATATACTTAAAACAGAACGGTATAGCCCGCTCGAAACATGTCCTACTCTCCGAGTCTGCCTACTTACCATGGACACTCAGATGTAGCCGGGTGATCGAAGAGTCCTCGCACACTCGTGTGGCAGTCACCACACAGTGGAAAAATGCAATAACGACCCGTTTAGACATCGACCGCAGACTAGCAAAAACAAACCGCAAACCGAACTTTCAAACGAAAGTCCTCCGCACCTGGATGCCTCTCATCGCCGACCCTGCAACCCTCCCACACGATTGGACCACAAACCTTGAGGTTTTAAGCTGCCGAGGCCCTCTGTTGACCGAGGACACCGGGTAGTGTACAGAGCCCCACACCCCCTATAAAAATAGGGCGTGTGTAAGAGCATTTTTCCTCGGACCGGCCGCCCAGGCGTCTGCCTTAGTGTGTTGCGTAGAGCTAGCTCTGTCAGTTGCTACGTAGCGAATACACTTGTTTTTTTTTTTATAAAAAAAAAAGAGACATTGGCCGGTTCAGACCCACCTCAGCTCTTGATGATCATTCCCAGCGAAGGAGGGGTCAGTAAATCAAAGACGATCCAGACCGCACGGAGAACTTCGAACAACGGGGAGCATCGCATTTGCTGGTGAAGAGCAGTTGAAGCGTAAAGTCCGTCTATGTCGCTCAGCCGAATGCTTCATGCATGGCGGCGGGAGACAGGACTCGGTGGCGACTAGTATCCCCACCGTGCCGTTAGGCGCCCGAAAGGACCTGCCAGTGAATCATTGCCCGGCTGGCCCGTGGGATCGTGCTCCATGCGCGATGGCTTCTCGCTGATACGAAGCCTCCCTATCCCCACCCGCCCCACCCATCCCTAAGCCACCAGCCTCTCGAAGGGTCGCGCCGCTCGTGCGCCTCTCAGGCACTCCCTTCGATTGTTACAGCTGGTAGTTTCCCTAAACGGCCCTGGAGGGGCAGCGGTCGGGGTAGCGGTGTAGCCCCCTGACAAGAGCTTTCGCAGGCTCCTGCGCGAAACCGCATCTCGAGTCAACAGGCTTCGCGCGGCCCTTGATCCTCGGAGAGGGGTCCGACGGACGCAGCATGCAGGATGAACTGCCCAGGTCAGCCTCTCTCTCGCACATAGACCTAACCCTCGGTACGCTTCGCGTACCCAGGCTCCCCAGCTTTCCATATGACCTCAATGTGGTCCACTTTGCACACTGGTTACATAGCCCGCGGAACACGTTGTCGACGGCATACTGGGTGAGTGCCCCATTGCCTCTCGCGTGCTTTTCAATGGCGTTTTCGTTTGGCTTCTTCCTTGGGTTGTATACATTTTTATTCAACCGCTACTTGTTCTGTGGTGGCCGCTGAACCATGCCGTTCATCGGGTGACTTGTGGCTGCAAAGATATGTCAGTACTTCCAGCCAGAGTTGTCACGCTCAGGGAATTTAAGGTCATTTCGCTTCGCTAAGACGCTAGGCTGCCATCTGTAGAGCGAGTGAAATGAAATTACCGGTCGGTGAAAACTTCAAGGCTACAGACGCTTACGAACATGGGATCAAGCCTATCTGATTGGTCAAGAGTGAGTTTACCGCCTAAGAGTTCACTGCAAATAATTATTACAAATGGAGGAAGAGTCTGTACTATACCCAAAAAGAAAGGTGATGTTGTTCGTTTCTTACCTTTTCGCTACACTGATGCCTACAGTCGTACATGGCCTTGTTAATCTTGACTGCGTCGCCGAACAGTATCGACTGCACGGTCGTCATTCTTCACAAGCCCCAGACGGCGACCAAGGGCAGGCCGTCAGACACAGAGGACAGGAAAGGGTGTACCCATAGGCCATAACAACAGCAGTGCTACATCGTAGACGTAGTACAGCTCGGTGCATATTGCGGAGCACAAATACACGCAGTACCTACAAGTTACGTGCGGGAATAATACGACCAACGCGCGAGCAGTCAGAAGGGCGGATATCGATGGAGCCAGACAGGGAGCGATGCGAGTGCAAGCAGTATGTGCAGCATAAGACGAGGGGAGAGCATCGGGTCGGCAGCGACAAGGCATATCGATACAGGTAGCGATACTCGAGTGCCTGCAGGCAGGCAGAAGAGAGCCCAGCACCACATTAGCGATTTGCTCAAGGCGCTCAAGCACATCCGTCGTACTCTCGACTGGCGAGATTACTAGGGGCGAGCGCAACTGGAACAGAATCTCGACGTAATGCTAGGCGAGCCGCGCGGGACGGTCTGTCATCGAAAGACCACTCCATGAATGCCAACCAAGGATACGGTGTCCACACACCACTCTCATACAATAAGAGGGATGGAAGGATGCGATCCGATATCTCGCGACCACTCGCCGCAGGGTCTGGATGGAGGAAAGGAGGGGAGTCGTAAAGCAAGCAGTGATCAGTCGCCTACTTTGTGACATGAGGGCATATAAATCAGGGTGTAATAAACAATGCTGCGGGGCGGCTTCTCGTCAAGCATGGCTAACCAGATTGGTCAAGAGGCAATGCAGATGCGTAGAGGATGGTGCCAGTGTATCGGCTCGCAAGAGGCACGGAATCCTAACAAAGGGGTCGTTCGCCTCCGGGTGCGCGCGGACAGAATGGGACTGTGACAAGAAGGCGATAGGAGGCGGGAAAGAAGGCAAGATGAACGCGCAATCATCATAGGACGAGCAAGCGCCCCAAATGTGCTGCGGTCTTGCGTCAGTGCATCTTCTGTTAACCGAGTCCGGGTAGTCCGACGTTCATCGAGAGCTTCGGGCGAAATGCTGGCCGCCAGCGTGCAAGCAGGGCACCTGCGCCTTCTTGTTAAATACACGATTTCGTTCGTTGATGTATGTGTGTCGCCTTCTTCCTCGTTCAATCTCTTGCGCGAGAATTTCGCCTTCTTGCCAATACTAGAGGGGGCAGGATGAGTTGAATCCACAAAGGAACGAAGATCGACCTACTCTCGATCGATGGCGTGTTCAGTAGGCTTGTGATCCGCATAGAGCAATGTGTTCCCGTCTCTATAGAAATTGTCCACTGCCATCCGTTATTCGGTTATCGGGACCATCTTTAAATCCGACCGTCAGCTAGATTCGCGACTCGGATGGAAGCGGCGACGAACCTGGCCCCCTGTGACACCCGAAAAAACCAACGCAGAGGGTTCGCTGGCAAGCAACTAATAAGAGGTAAGCCGCACGCTAAACCTAACTTCGGGAGCCTCACCGACACGGAACAACGACAACGGTGAGGGCGAAAGGACGACAATATAGGCGATCACGATAAGATAGGAAGTAGTGGCGGCGGCGGTGACGACCATAGCGATTATGACGAGGGCGTAAAGACGACAAGACGGACGATGAGGATGAGATGGACGACGACGACGACGATGACGACAAGGGACGACGGCGACAGGGGGGGAAGATGGAGCGATGAGGGGAGAAGGCGATCGCTATATACAACTTGGAAAATTTTCAGCCGAGAGGTCCTGGTGAGTCACAGCGACTGGCGGGATCCTGGACTCTTACTCGGCTAAATCGAAGCACCAGCTAACATGCTGTAATGGTAACAAGCCGCCACGAACTCTGCAGAAAGACATGGTCCAGTGTGATGGGAAATAAGATACGAAATAATGATGGGCGCGAAACCAAACACGGGTTAGTCCATGACATGGACGACTTGCTTTAAAACGCAGCGCCCTGATTAGTGATAGAACCTCGGGGAGCGAACGGCACTCACCCCGCGGGACTTTCGTCCAAATAGCCCGAGGAAAACCCGCCTGGAAAGTGGTATCTTCAGCTGCTGCATTTCCCCGAGCGTCTTCTGTATCATTGCTTTTGCTTCCTCGTGTGCCTCTAGGAGACTCAGACGATTCTCCCATTTCGCCGCGCCCGGGAGCCCCTTCAACGTACTTCTCTGTTCTGCAAGGAGCTTCTGGAGGTGAGAGTATAGAAACCTGCCCGCCTCCGTCTCGTTCAGACGTTTTCGCCGCTCGACAAGCTCTTCCTGCAGGAGAAGCCCATCTCTGTTACTCCCCGCCATTATAAGCTC